>CATIWO010098610.1:0-10371 GCA_949673435.1 Macaranga tanarius | reverse complement strand
AATAACAAAGTTTAACTTCCACTCTTAAAGACAATAATCAATTCAATCTATCTCTAGTAAGGAATCAATTATGTTTATGTTTATAGTTCTACTAAGATAATCATCTCTCAATGCATCATCTTAATTAAAATCATGTCAATGCTGGCCAAACACGAACAAGCATTAATATCAATAAACATAAATTTGCATAAACAAAAGATTTATAAAAGAAGAGAAATTTTGATTAACTCATGTTCAGATCCTTAATTCCCTAATGAATAATACCTAGCCTAACATAACAAAATTAAACTCTGAAAAGAAGTAAAAGAAATCCATCACCAATTATAAGAAATTAGAAGAAGAAAATAAGAATTTAATCTCTCAATTTCCCAAATCTTCAATCTTCAATCTTGCTCCTTGATAATGCCTATTAAAATTAGGTTTTTCTCTGTCTCCAGATGCTCTTCTTTATGATCCACTAATCCTTTTATAGTCCCTCTTTTATTCCACCTCGATTAGGGCTAAAAGAGTTTGATATTATCTAATCTCTTCTACCTACACGCCCGTGTCCCTCAGCAACACGCCCGTGTCTCACATGGTTCTAAAATCTGGACATCAACACGGCCATATCCCGAGCCATGTCTCAAGTATGTAAAATTGGCAGCGCGGTACACGGGCATGTCTCGTCCCGTGTCCAGGATACTCAAATCTTCCAATGAACTACACGGGCACAAACACACCCGTGTTGATGCCAGTCTCCAGGATTTCTTCTAATTTTGACTTTATTCACTCCTAATCTTCAATAAATCCACTTCCAACCTTGATTTATGACCTACAAACATAAAATAAGCATAAATAATCTATCTAAACATAAATTAACATAATTAAACATAAAATTAACACAAATAACTACATAAAATATAACAAAATATACTCTAATCAGCTTTCTTGGTTGGTTATCTTCTCTCTAATATCCATACGGTTTCTTGTATTCCTTTTGTTTGAGTGAGAGACACACAACATTTTAATTTGTTATAAGAAATTTGGGAGTCATCATTGAGTGACCAATGGATACTTAGTTTCTGGAGCTATTCAAAACTAGAGTTGTATACAATTGTTAGGGCTGTTGGGAAAACCAGAGGGGAAGCTAGTTGCTAGAGCTATCGAAAACTAGCTTGGGTAGTAGCTTAGATTGGGTAGATCTAAGATTATAATTAGCTTGTCTCTTGCCTATCAAAAGAGATTTTTAGATAGTGAAAAATCTTAAGTAGGGTTCCCTAAAAAGTGGATGTAGGCAATGAGTGCCGAACTACTATAAAAATTTACCTGTGTTAATTTTTCTTTCCTTCCCTCTTCTCTTATTTACTTTATGATGTATGGCTTAATCAACTACTTCTATATGTGATTTCCTTGGTGCTTATTGAAATTGAATTTAATACTGTTTTCACAAATCGAACAGCTTCTCACAAATTTCTAAAATTAGCTTTCTAAACTCGTTGTGTAAACTAGAAAATTAGTTTTAAGTTTTCAAAAAAATTTGTAAAGCTCAATTCATCACCCCCCCCCCCTCTCGAGCAGCCTAACGACAAAAAGTATGAATATAGATTTAGAAGCAACAAAATAAATATATATTTAAAAATAATTTATTATGTCAGAAAATAATATTTTTTCTATATAAATTAAAAAGCATAATAAAAAAAGAAATATAAATTTCATCACAAACTAACGCTATGTAAACATGTATAATAAATAGAAATTAATATAATAAACCAATTATATCCAAGTCTTTCATGCCTAGGCAGACCATCAACAACCACAGTTATGCTAAAAGTGCTAAGTTTAATAGGCCATATAGGTTTTCTAAGGTTAGGTTCTTCTATTGTATGACCTTAGGATACACTAGCAATTTTTTCTACTATAGAAAATTACACTTGCATATGTTACTTAAAAATTATTTTGAGACTAACCAACCTAAACAAAACTAAAGTTTGGATTCAAAAAAATGTTAAATTTCATAATGTGTAGGTGTACTTGAATTCCATAAAGAGCAAGAGTCAATGGTACTTGGATAGTGGATGTTCAAAACACATATATAGGTCGACAAAGGTCAATTTACCTCCTTGGAAGTAAAAGATGGAGGAAGTATGACCTTTGGAAAAAATGTCAAAGGCAAGATTATGGAAATTACTAGCTATTCAGATGTGGACTTTGTTGATTGTTTATTTAAAAGAAAAAGCACTTTCAAAACTTGTCAACTTTTAGGACAATACTTAGTTTCTTAATTTAGCATGAAACAAATTTCGGTTGTCTTGTCCACCACCAAAGTCGAATCTATGACGGCTAGTTGTTGTTACTTATAAGTTTTATAAGGGACTATGGCATTGAAATTAATCCAATTCCTATTAAATATGACAATAATAGTGTTATTAACCTTTTTAAGAATTCAATTCATTATTCTAGAACTAAACATATATACATTAGATAAAATTTTCTTGCTTGATCATGTGCAATGTGGTAAAGTTATACTTGAATTTATTGATACAACATTCTAAAACTAAGAATATAGACATTAGATTACATGCTTTTTAAGAATTCAAATCAATATTATAAAACTAAGTATATAGATATTAGATATCATTTCTTGTGTGATCATGTACAATGTGGTAATGTTATGCTTAGGTTTGTTGATACAAATAACCAATTAGTGAATTTTTCACTAAACCTCTAAATGAAGATCAAATGAACTTCATTTAGAGAAAACTTGGTATGCTAGATTGCTTATGCTTGAATTGATTGATCACATGCGATTTATTTGTTGAAATTGAATTGATTTTTGATTAGGAGTAATGATGCATATGGACATACGAACACGAGATACAATTCAAATCCTTTAAATCATGATAGAGGACCAATCATAAGATCATGAGCTAAAAGGATGAAAGATGCTACTAGAGAGCTTGTGCAAAACAGCCTCGAGTCTATGGAACAAAAAGGAAATAAAGAAACTAAGCTAATCAATTTGCTTAGTTGTGATCAGGCCGATACACACCCCGGTGTATTTTTGCATGGCCATGTTGAACGTTCATGAATTGTCCTAAGATAGACACGAGTCTTTACATTCCCGTGTCTAAGGTCATGTTCCAAGACATGTCCGTACTTATTTCTGAAGCGTCTTTGCATAATATATGGTCAGATGACATGCCCGTGTATAAAGCCGTATAGCTGTCGGGTTTTTAAAGAGCCATCAAAACATACCCACGTAGCGACAAGCCAAGACTGTGCCAAGCCGTGTTGAAGTCTATCGATTTTGCTTAAATTCTCGGAGCTTGCACATGCCCGTGTCTCGTTGACTTATTTTTGTCTAATTAGGATTTTCTTTATATTTTCTGTACTAATTAGAATTTGTGTTTAGTTAGGAATGTCATTGTTTATTCCTAAAAAGTTATTTATTTTAGAATTAGTTTAGGTTTAGGATTACAAGTCTATAAATACTTGTATCAAACATTGTTATTTAACATAAGTTAATTGATTTGATTCAAATTCTTAATTAAATTTTCTTAAGTTCTTGTGAGTGCTATTTTCTAATTTACTTCGAGAGTGTTGTAAATTAAACCCTGATAATTAGAGGTACCAGTTGATAGATAAATAGTGTTGTTAATTCCTTTCAGTTTATACTAGATAGATCCTCGGGCAACGATCCCAATAGATGGTTACAAATCCTAGTTTTTAGATAACTAGCGGGTTGTATCAGTTTGGTATCAGAGCTTTGGCTCTAGTGTAAGCTACGTATCCCTAGCATAATATTTGCTATTGATAAAACAATCAAAGTTCATTCCGCATCAAAATTGCATCAAGCGATTCAACTTCAACAAACATCAAGGAATCCATATTGATCAGTATCTGTTGCATTAACAAAATTCGTGGGTAAGCATATTACCCTTTGAAAACTCATCAATTTGCATATTTTCTACTTGTTTTTCTTTGTCTACATACCCTACATCATTCTAAATCTTTAAACCCTTCTTTCTACCTATTAAATACCTAAAATTCGTTTATAAATAAACCCCAAATTTTATACATACCTGAAATCACCCAAAACAGCCCACACTTACATCTTTTAGCTTATCTTTCACTAATAGCTTTAGTTATCCAGTTTGATTTATGATTCTCTTATAAGTAGTAAGAGTTTAGCTCAATTAAGAACTCAAGAGAAATTCTTTGTGTGTGTGTTCAATTATGTGTGCATTAGAGAGTTTCTAATTAATTGAGAGAAACACGTGCGAGAGCGTTAGCATAGGAGTTTTTTCTTTTCATTTGTTTCAGATTAACATTATGGATATAAAGGAGAAGCTTATATTAGATTCAATACAAGCAATGTTGCAAAAGATGTTAGCTCAACAAGAGGATATGATGAGTGATAACAAAAAGGTCCAAGAATGTTTGGAAAGGTTGGAGATAGGTACCCCTATCTGAGCAAGGGAGACCCAATGTGTTCTCTTCTATGATCTAGAAGAGAAGGCAACCAAAGAAGGATCGACGCGTGCCAATAAGGGCAAGACCAAAGATGGAAATTTGGGATCAATCAAGATGAAGATTCTAACTTTCCAAAGGAACAGTGATCCGGAGACATACTTGGAGTGGGAAAAAAAGGTTGAAAGGGTGTTCGAGTGCCATAATTATACCGAAGAGAAAAAGGTAAAATTGGTCGTTGTGAAGTTCACTAACTATGCTAGTGTATGGTGGGATCAATTCACCTCCATTAGGCTTAGAAGTGGAGAAGGACCAATTACCTCATGGTTTGAGATGAAAACCATAATGAGGAAGAGATTTGTACCTTAACACTATTATAGAGAGGTGTATAACATGTTACAAAGGTTGAACCGAGGCTCTAAAAGTGTTGAAGAGTATTTCCAAGAGATGGAGATGGCCATGATTTGAGCTAACATTAAGGAGAATAGAGAGGCTACCATGGTACATTTTCTATCAGGTTTGAGTCATAAAATTGCTAACCTTATTGAATTGCATCATTATGTAGATTTAGAGGGCATGGTACACATGGAAATCATGGTAAAAAATCAATTGAAGGTGAAAACCAAAATGAATTTGACTCCTACAACTATATGGAAATTGAATTAGAAGAATAAGGGAGGAGAAATAAGTACTAGTTAGGGAAAATTTGAGCCAAGTAAAAGTAAGGATTTTACCATAACAAATACACAACCTAAGGATGATAAATCCAATAGTAAGTCAAGTAATATTCAGTGCTTTAGATGTTTGGGATATATGCATAAGGCTGCACAATGTCCCAATGCCAAAATTATGACCCTATGTAGTAGGGAGGTGGTGAGTGAGGAAGAGGATGATGATTTAAGTGACAGGCCACCATTGGAGGATGCATCTGATATGGAGGAGAAATTAGCCCCACAAAGACTAATTTACACTTTGGTTACTAGGTGTGCCTTAAACATGCAAGCTAAGGAGGAAGAGGTACAACGTGAAAACATCTTTTTATACTCAATGAATGATACATGATAAATTGTGTAGTATGATTATATATGGTGGAAGTTGTGCTAATGTTATTAATGCTACTTTAGTTGATAAATTGGGGTCTAAAACAACTAAACATCCTAGACCTTATAGATTATAATGGTTGAATGAAAGTGGGATTATTAAGATCACTAGGCAAGCATTGATTACATTCTCTATTGGACATTATTATGATGAGGTATTATGTTATATAGTTCCTATACAAGCTAGTCGCATATTATTTGGATGTCCGTGGTAATATGATAGGCGAGTCATACATGATGGTTTTACTGACAAATATTCATTTAAGATGAATGGTAGGACTATTAATTTACTACCTATGTCACCTAAGGAAGTGTATGAGGATCAAAAAAATTTGAGTGAATATGAGAGTGCACAAGAAAAAGAAAAGGTGCACCAGCAAAAGGAGAGTTATGAGAAAAGCTAAGAGAGGCATGAGGAAAGAGAGAAAAAATGAGAAAAAAATAGAGGAGATGTGCAGAGAGAGTAAAAATAGTGAGATTGCGCATGCAAAAGGAGAGAATAGTGTGCAAAGAGTGGTAAAAAAAGAGGTAAAAGACAATTTCTTTATAAGAGAGGGTAAGATTAGAAAGGCTTATTTAAGTAAGCAACCTATAATACTATTGGTATTCAAAGGTGCATGTTTAGTTTTTGATACTAACCCAATTCTCTCTTCTCTACCTAGTTCTTTTCAAGTGTTATTGCAGGAATTTAAGGATTTATTTCCCGAGTCTATGCCCGATATTTTACCACCATTAAGAGGGATAGAATATTAAATTAATTTTATTCTTGGAGCACAAATTTTGAATAGACCAGCCTATAGGAGTAATCCCGAAGATAAAAAGGAATTACAAAGGCAAGTGGATGAGTTGATGTCTAAAGAATTGATTTGAGAAAGTATGAGCCTATGTGTTGTACCTATACTACTAGTGCTTAAGAAGGATGGAACATGGCGTATGTGTATTAACTATCGCGCCATTAATAAAATCACTATAAAGTATCACCATTCTATACCTCATTTAGATGATACATTATATGAATTACATGGTGCATGCATATTTTCTAAAATTGATTAATGGTTGGGTATCATCAAATTATAATGAAATTTGGTGATGAATAGAAAACTATCTTTAAAATAAAATATGGGCTATATGAGTGGTTACTCATACCATTTAGTTTAACTAATGCTCCTTTTTACATTTATACGTCTAATGAACCATGTTTTGAGGGATTTTATAGGTAAGTTTCTTGTTGTCTATTTTAATGATATACTTGTGTATAGTAAATCACTAGAGGGCTATGTTATGCATGTTAGATCAGTTTTTAGTATTTTACAATCACAAAAGTTATATGCTAAGCTTGTTAAATATTCAATTTGTGTGCCTAAAGTTATATATTTAGGATATGTTGTTAGTGAGCATGGTATAGAGGTTGATCATGAGAAGGTTAAGGCTATTGAAACTTGGCCTACACCTAGGAATGTCGGGGATGTTCATAGTTTCCATAGCTTAGCTAGTTTTTATCGATATTTTATGTGTGATTTTTATAGCATAGCTGCCCCTTTAATAGAAGTAATTAAAAAGAATATTGGATTTAGGTGGAGAAAGGAACAAGAGGATGCTTTTAATATGCTGAAATATAAATTAATTTTTACACCTATTCTTATTTTGGCTAACTTTGATTTAACATATGAGATTGAATGCGATGCTTCTCGCATGGGAATTAGAGCTATTTTAATGCAAGAAGATAAGCCAATTGCATATTTCAGTAAAAAATTAAGTGGCGCCGTTCTTAATTACCCGACATATAACAAGGAGATGTATGCCTTGGTAAGGATATTGGAAACGTGGCAACATTACCTATTGTCTAAGGAGTTTTTTATCCATACCGACCATGAAAGTTTAAAGTATTTGAAGGGACAGAATAAGCTCAACAAAAGACATGCTAAGTAAAGTGAGTTTCTTGAGTCTTTCCCTTATGTTATCAAATACAAACATGGTACGAAAAACATTATGGCTAATGCATTGTTAAGGAGGTACATTTTACTTAAAACTTTGGATGCTAAATTACTTGGTTTTGAGCATATTAAGGAATTGTAGGCACATTATGCTGATTTTAGCAATGTATATAATGCATGTGAAACAATTGCCTTCGATAAATTTTATAGACATAATGGGTATTTGTTTCGTTTAAAGCAGCTTTGTATGCCTAGATGTTCATTGAGTTTGTTATTGATTAAGGAGGCACATGGAGGTTTGATGGGACACTTTGTCATATCTAAAACATTAAATATTTTACATGAGCACTTCTTTTAGCCTAACATGAAATCTGATATATCTAAGTATTGTGCTAATTGTATTACATGTTTGCAAGCTAAGTCTAAGGTGCATCCGCATAGTTTATATACACTATTACCGATTCCACAATCACCTTGGGTAGATATATCTATAGATTTTGTAGTTGGACTATGTAGGACTAGGCGTGGTCATGATAGCATATATGTGGTTGTTGATAGATTTTCTAAGATGGCACATTTTATTCTATGTTATAAAACTGATGAGGCATCGCATATTGCTGATTTATTCTTTCAGAACATAGTGCGTTTGTATGGTATACCTAAAACTATTATGAGTGATAAGGATACTAAGTTTTTATCCTACGTTTGGAAGATTTTGTAGGTGAAATTGCGAACTAAGTTATTGTTTAGTACTGCATATCATCCACAAACTGATGGCCAAACCGAAGTTGTGAATAGGACATTAGGACAACTCATGCATGTTATAATTAAAAAGAATATGAAATCTTAAAATGAGATTTTTCCTCATATAGATATAATAGGGATGTGCATTCATCTACACATTATTTACCTTTTGAAATTGTGTACGGTTTTAATCCTTTAATATCATTGGATCTATCACCTTTTCCTATGAGTGAGCAAGTTAACTTATATTGTGTTCAAAAGGTAGATTTTGTGCGCAATTTACATGAAAATGAAAGGTAAAATATTGAAAGGCAAATCAACAAGTGATGCATTAAAGGAATAAAGGATGCAAACAGTTGATTTTTGAGCCTGGAGATTAGGTTTAGTTGCATTTGCACAAGGAGAGGTTTTTTACTCAAAGGAAATCTTAGCTACATCCTAGAGTAGATTGACCATTTCAAGTTATAGCAAGAGTCAGTGACAATGCCTATAAATTAGATCTCCTAGGTAAGTATAATGTTTCTACAACCTTTAATGTATTTGACCTTCTTCCTTTTGATTTTGAAGGTAAAGATGCGAGGGTGAATCCTTTCGAGGAAGGGGGAGTGATGCATATGGACATACAAACATGAGATCCAATTCAAATCCTTTGAATTATAATGGAGGACTAATCACAAGATCACGAGCTGAGAGGATAAAAGATGGTACTAGAGAGCCTGTACAAAAAAGTCTCGAGTCTATAGAATAAAAAGAAGATGAAGAAACTAAGTTAATCAATTTGCTTAGTTATGATCAGGCCGGTATATACCTATGTGTGTTTTTGCATGGTCGTGTTGAAGATTCGTGAATTGTCCCAAGACAGACACGGGTCCTTACATGCCCATGTCCAAGGTCATGTTCTTAGACATACCCATGCTTATTTCTGAAGCATCATCTGTATGATACACGGTCAAACGACATGCTCATGTATAAAGTTGTGTAGCTGTCAGGTTTCTGATGAGCTATCAAAACATGCCCGTGTAGTGATAAGCCCAGACTGTATGCCAAGCTATGTTGGAGTCTGTCGATTTTGCTTAAATTCTTGGAGCTTGCATATGCCCCGTGTGCCTATTAGACATGCCCGTGTCTCATTGACTTATTATTGTCTAATTAGGATTTTTTTTATTTTTTTTTACTAATTAGAATTTGTGTTTAGTTAAGAATATCATTGTTTATTCCTAAAGAGTTATTTCTTTTAGAATTAGTTTAGGTTTGGGATTACAAGTCTATAAATACGTGTATCAAACATTGTTATTTAACATAAGTTAATTGATTTGATTCAAATTTTTAATTGAATTTTTTTGAGTTCTTGCGAAATCTATTTTTTAATTTGCTTCTAGCGTGTTGCAAATTAAACCCTGATAATTAGAGGTGCTAGTTAATAGATAACTAGTGTTGCTAATTCCTTTCAGTTTATACTAGATAGATCCTTGGACAACGATCCCAATAGATTGTTACAGATCTTAGTTGTTAGATAACTATTGGGTTGTATCAAGTAAGCATTCAAATAATAATGATATATATGTTGCATAATTCATTAATTCATGCTAATTGTTGATAAATTAATAAAATTTATTTATTTAATTTATCAATGAATTTGCATAGATTAAAGGGTCCAAGAAAACTTGAAACTCTTGCATGATCAAAAGAACTTTAAAAAATGCATTGATTTTTAGCTAAAATAACTCCTTCAAAAGTTTCAAAATCTATCAATTTAGTACTTTAGAAGGAACCAATTGTAAAATTTTGGAATCTTCAAGGACCAAAGTGAAATTTGATCACGACTGTTACCTTCGAACTAAAGGATCATGACACCTATTGAAAAAGCTACCAAGCATACTGGCGATAGTGAAGAAGCTGGCATAAGTGCCACTCACGATCATGACATAATGCTCATGATCGTGAGAAGCATCCTAATAGAATAAGAAAAATGGTCACCTACTTAAATTGAAACTTTTATCAATTATCTAAATCAGTCGAACCAAAAATACCCTCTTAATTTGAATATAATTTTTCAAATTATTATGTTCAAGTTTTAAATTTAAACACAAACATTTTTAATTAATAGATTGTATAACACAACTCGTAAAATATGTTTAATTTAT
>CATIWO010098596.1:0-11636 GCA_949673435.1 Macaranga tanarius | reverse complement strand
GTTCAAAACTCAAATCTCCGGATTTACACATTTCAGAATCAAACCTCCGGGTTCAAAGCTCGAACCTCCGGGTTCAAAACTCAAACCTCCGGGTTCAAAACTCGAATCTCCGGATTCACACATTTCAGAATCGAACCTCCGAGTTCAAAACTCGAACCTCCGGGTTCAAAACTTGAATCTCCGGATTCAACAGTATCCTTTTGTATGTATTGCTTGCATGTGCTTTTCATAAATCTCATTACATTGCTTGCATTTTGATTTTTAAAAAGCAAGGGGGCAAACTGTGGACACATGGTCTGACCCGGCCCACGAGGCAAAAACTCAATGATGAAAGCCCAAGAAAAATGGGTCCAACAATATAAGGTTTTAAGTCCAGCCCATTCAAATGATTTATCTTAATCTAATCCTAATTTAATAAATAAATATAATATGTGATAAAGTTAGTGGAAGATAATTAAAATGAGATTGATTTATAGTAAAATACTAATAGATGAAAGAGGGGATTGTGGATAAAAGCCAGAAGGAGAGAAAAAAAAAGAAAAGAGAGAAAAAAATAATGTAAAAAAAAAAGCTTCTAGCAGAGAATTTTAAAAAAAAGAGATACGCAGAGAAAAGAAAAAATTTGATAAAAGGGCTTGGGATTCAATCTTACACGGTGGGACTACCATTGCAGTCTATCAAATGAGCTTCTGAGGGCTATCCACTTTCATAACAAGTATTTTCTTTCCTGTTGTATTTTTCTTTCTCTTGATTTTTTGATTCAAACTATATTGTAAAGCATGATTACATGATTATATAAATTATAATTGAATTTATTTTTCAACAATTTAATTCAGAACTGTATTTTTTTATTGTCATTTAGAAAAAAAATAAAAAAATAAAAATTTTTTATTTTATCGGCAACAGTGCCATGCCTATGGCACTGTTGCCGTTCTTTATTATTTTCATGTTAACTTTTTTTATTATTATTATTTATTTTGTTGTCTTGCTTATTTTTGTGTATTTTTTATTGAATTAATTAATGGTGATTTTAGTTACTAGACATGCATGATTTAAATTTTAATTAAATATTTATGGTTAATATAATTAGGTTATTTGTTTGTGTAAATTATTTTTATTAATTTTAAATTTAATTTTATTTTGATTAATCTAGCTAGAATTGAATTATTATTATTTTGCACTAACTTTGTTATATTTTTGTGGATTATTTGCTTTTTAGAACATTTAACTCTTAATTTGTGTTGCAGCCCAAACATTGAATAGCCCACGGGCTATTAAATTTATTTTTGGATTTTTAGTTTATTTTTATTCTATTTTATTTATTTTTATTTTATTCTGCATGTAAAAAGGTTGTAACTCATTTCTCCTCCCTCTTTTCTTTGTGTGTGCTTTTAATTTTGGTTGTTTTATTTTTATTATTTTTGGATTATTGTTGAATGGTGTGGATGTATGGATCAGACCAAAATTGCATGTAATTGGACTAATTAATAACTTGGGCTAAAATTAAAATCTAAAAGTTGAATGAGGCCCATTTGTATGTAATTAAAAGGATAATTAAATAATTAAAAATAATAAAATATAAAATACAAACAGAGGCCGATCGCAAGGTTCGGTGGGCCATTCAAAAGCCCATACCCAGTTTCTGGACCCAATCACTAAGGACGGCTGCTGGACTCCCTCCGTGGGATCCAGTTGCTGTAAAAGTGTTCCCGAATTTCACCCGGGTGGCGACTCCATTCTCCGACCTATGCCTACAAAGGCCCAAAGTTGTATTCTTAGTGGGCCTTGAGTCCGCACAGTACCGTGTTCGCCGGACACTTGGGCGCGCGCTGAACCCCGCCACTTATAATATGCATAAACTGATTTTTTGCTAGCTGAAATAATATAATGCCTTAACTATATAGTTGCAATAAAAGCTGAGTTAAGAGTAAGAAATAACATTCATAAAAGTGCTACCCTATATAATCATTAAATGTGTAACCAAAAGATTATGCTAAATTACTGACACATTGGGCGTAATGATGATGCTGGCAACCTAAGTGTATATATATATATAATGCTGGTCATACGTATGCGCAGAGCTAAACCACCCGGTTGTACGCCCCCAAGGCTATATGCACAACCAAGCACTGTTCCCAAGATAGTTGCTAGATAATATTGCTGATATAATCATATATATAATAATACTGCTAAGATATAACCTCAGTCATTATGGTGAAATCTAAAGGGTACATATCACGAGTGTATAGGTTTGTCCATAAAATTAAATTATTCGCATATATCGAACTGCTAAGAAATCATACTTGCTGAATCATAAAGCTGATACTTGTATAGTGCTGAAACATAATCATTATAAAAATATTAAACATATCCTTGCTTTAAATGGCTTTGTTTATATCAATAAAAATTATATGCCATATGTTTCCAATTTCTGATATAAAAGCTAAGTAATTTGTAAAACCATGTTTTGCAAGCTGATACTTGATAAAATCCAATTTGTAAGGAAACATCAGTAATTAAATCATAGAAAATATTTTGATAACTTTATATACACATACTTAGTTTCAAAACAAATTTTATATACATATAACCACTCACCTACCTTGCTGAAGCACACGACTACCTATCTGGCTCTAGTCTACATTCTACAGCTAGGGTTGAGATTTCTCATAATATCCAAAGGAAAAATCATAAGAGCACAACTTATATCTCAATTTTACTCAACTTAATTGATCTACTGCTAAAAGATATGGTATAGGACCCGAATAATGGTCTGAAATAGCTTCGGTTAGGGTTCCGGGGCTTAAAGAGCCCATTAAGGCGCCTTCCTAGTGCATTAAGGCACCTCCCTAGTGTATTGAGGCACCTCCTCAGTGCTGAGGCAGTGCCGCAGTTGCACTAAGGGACCTCCTCAGCACTAAGGCACCTCCTCATTGCTGAGGCGCCGCCTTAGTACTGAGGCATCATCTAATCGACCCAGAAACACAGAAACAACTTCATTTTCAGCCAAAAACATAAAAAAATAAATCCCAAACACTATTCTAAACATCATAGGGGTCTGTTTTAGCATAAATAAAGCTTAAAAATCAATATACAATCAAAATATCAGATTTTTTGAATAATTCAAAAGCTTGAAAGTTTATATAAATTCACTTACCAAAACACTTGTATATCAATCTTGAATTTGCCACAAGAAACGTTGAATTTATTGTTTGAATTTTAAGAATCAAAATTTAAGGAAAAAAAATGAAGAAAAAGAAGTAAACGTAAAGGAAAAGAAAGAAGTTGGCAGCTGAAGGAAGAAGAAGATGATGCGCATGACTTTATTTTTGGTAAATATCCATTTAGACCCCTATAATATTCTTTAGAAACAAAATAACCTTTAAAACTTATTTGTAATGCTATCTAGTCCATAAATATATCTATAAACTAGTTAATTTCTAGGGCAGGATATTATAATTCTCTCCCTCTTAAGAAATTTCATCCTCAAAATTTGCAATACTATCCTTAAATGTTCTTCATGTTCTTCCGTACTCTGAGAATACACTAGTATATCATCTATGAATACAATCACAATACTAGTATATTAAATAGCATATAAACATCTCAAAAATAATAAATATTTGACATACCAATGACAACTTCTGGAGATGCTAATGTTTCACCTTGAGTCATTACATAAACTCTAGCTTGAGTTAAAGGTCAATTTTGCTGGGAACTTTATCCTTGGTGAGATGTTGCAGCAACTGCACTACCTCTACCAACACTAGTGTTAGAATCAGTGGTAACCTGCTTATTCAATAGGAACTTCCTACTACCACTTTGATTCCTAGGAACTAGAGTTCCTCGCCCTGAACCACCAAAAAGTACTAATGAAGGATAATCTCTTTTAAAATGCCCAATTTCTCTTCACTCAAAACAACTAAATGATCTCTTCTTACATTCCCCTTCATGAAACTTACCACAATTCATGCATTATAGATATGTGAGTCCTCCCTGATTATTTTGTGGGATACCACTCCAAGATTGTTTCTGAGCACTAACATAGCTATTAATGGGTGCCTTATAGAACCTTGACTCATCTGAGATTGATTAGCTTGTTGCCCCATACTCATGTATGAACCTTGCCCACCATCACCATAACCAGATCTAGGTGGTACTATGTTAACCCCTCTGTTGGTTTGCTTATCACTAACATCTTAAGAGGAACTTGAAATAAACCTTTTTATTCTTTTGTTCTAACTCCACTTCCTCGTTCCTTGCTTTCTCAAAAGCAATCATCTTTTGAACTAGATCTCAAAAATTATTTCCTTCATACCAAGCTATTCTAGTTCTCATATGAGCTTTTAATCCACTTCTAAACCTATCACACTTAATTTTCTCTGATAGAATAATCTCAAAAACAAAGCGATATAGATCCTCAAATCTATCTACATATTCTTTGACTGACTGGCTCCCTTGGGTCAGCTTAAAGAAGGCCTCCTGCTTACTTTTCTTATTGCTATACGTTAGATACTCCTTACGAAACTCAGTGATAAACACATTCCACGTCAATCCTTTACCATACAAATGACAAACTCTAGATAACCAATCATCTGCTAATCCCTTCATAAATCCATGTACATTTTCACACATTTTTTCAATTTCTATCAATCCTAAGATAAAGAAAGCTTTCTCTAACTTCTTCAGCCACTCATCATCTATTTCTCCTTATATAGATCCTCCAAAATCATACGAACCCAATCTAGGGGCACAATCTACTATCATCCAAGGATCTCAATACTGCTCTCGGGTAGCCATAGCCACCACAAAAGCCTGAGTCAAAAGAGCACCCATACCAGCCTCAATCTGAAAAGGAGGTACCGGCTGTGCTGGTTGAGGATCAGGTGAATCTAGTGGTGGATGAGATGGAGCAGTTAGATACGGTCCTGATACAACATCACCCATACGTTCCACTCTACTAATAGACATATCATCCATTCTAGGAGGATTTCTATGAGGTTGACCATTATCAACACTTCTAGTGATGCGGCCACCACTATTACCATGGCCTCTACCACCTCTAGGTCTTGGCGGCATTGCTTTATAAAATACAATAGAAATAAAGTCTTAGACTCAACAATTCTATTCCAAAAATAGATACTATACAAACTGCTAAATCTAGACAAACTGCTAAACCTAAGCTCTGATACTAAACAGTTGTCACACCTACTCCACTAGCTAGTGAGCCGGCACAACATGCTAAGCTAGCTGTTGCTACTGCTAGAAATAAAAATATATCATACTTATATTGCTAATAATTTAAAATAAGCTGAAGGTAATATTATTATTATACATCATAGTCTTTTTAAATATCGTAAATTTTCAAATAGTAAAAATACCATCAACTCCTTAATAAGTTAATCTTAAGGGTAATACAAAATAAACAGATCCTCAGCTGATTGGCACAACCTCCTCTAGACAACAGGTGGACACTAAAACAGGTCCTACAGGCTACTATTGATACTCCACTGAATCTAAAAATATTTTAAAATAGGTGGTGAGTATAAAAGTACTCAGTGAGTGGAATAAAAATAATGTACAATAAAGTAAAGTGGGAACACTAGCTATTTGCTAATATAATTATAAAGAAATAAATATAATTGCCTTTAAAAATAATCATTTAAGTTACTAAAATAACATAGTTTAATATATATGCATAAACTGATTTGTTGCTAGCTGAAATAATATAATGCTTTAGCTATACAGTTGCCATAAAAGCTGAGTTAAGACTAAGAAATAACATTTATAAAAGTGATGCCCTATACACTTATTAAATGTGTAACCAAAAGATTATACTAAATTGCAGATACATTGGGCGCAATGATGATGCTAACAGCCCAAGTGTATATATATATATAATGCTGGTCAAATATATATATATATATATATATATATATATATATATATACGCGCACACACACACACACATGCATAACCCCATTTTTCATCCACGAATTATCTATTTATACGGAGTATAAGTGTTTGGTAACCTGATTTATCATTTAAAATTAAGATTTTCACCCTTTATTATATCACACCTGCTCCGCTAGCTGGTGAGCGGGCGCAACATGCTAAGTTGGCTATTGCTACTGATGCATAGCAATTTACATAGTTATTTAGTATAGTTATTGCATGACATTATCTAGTTTTATTTTTATTTTGCATTTGTTTAGTATTTTTTTTTGGTATTTTTTTTTGTGTTTTACATTTTGTAGGTTACATTAATCTTAAATTATGAATGGAATTGTGTTTTGGACTAAAGGACTTAAAGAAAAGAAGAAAAAAATATTCAAGGGATTTAGCCACAGTGCTGAGTCGTCACATGAAGCCTCTATCGCGAGTCGTGCCGATGTGCTGACTTATCACCAAGATGCCTAATGCATGCCAAGTCATCCTGGTTATGCCGAGTCATGACAACGAGCAAGCGTGCCGAGTCATCCTGGTTGTGCCGAGTCGTTACCATGCCTATTCACGAAGAGATGTGATTTTTCATACATAAGCAGTTTTGGTATTCTGGCCATAACTTCCTCTACAGATACCCAAATAGAGTGATGCAAAGTGCATTGGAAAGAGGACTCATGGAAATACAATTTCTATACAGAATCCTTTATTTCATAATGTTAAGAATATGGACAAAAATGCCCTTGAAGTGACTGTTTGTGCATAGGATAATGACTTTTTGTATAGTGTAGCATCTCTTTGATTTGCAATTGCTTATAACTGTTAGTATAGATGTGCCCTAGGGCTATTATGTATGTAAACATTGTATATTGATCCCTTTGGCAATAAAATATTATTTTAAATAAAGTGTTTGTTTATTTGAATATTTACCTTTAGTATTATATTAAATGATTTTATTATCAAGAGTTGATAATATGAGTGACAAACTCATTTAGTACATATACTATAAATGTTCATAGTTGATGGATTAATATAAAGGTAATATTAATCTTAAGACTATCACCTCTGTCTATTTTCCTTAATCGGTATGTGATACTAATAGTGGGAGGTAGTGAGTCTCACACTACTTGATATGAGATATCAGAATAGACATGTGGATACTCATGTGATGAGTGGATCGAACAGTGACAAAAGATTTGTGATTGCTTGGGAATTCACTTTAGTCAACAATCATAGTCTTGGACATAATTGTGCATATGGTCCTTTGACCCGAGGTAACACGGTCATCCATATATGGTTGGTTAGAGTTTGTTACCGCTTACATACCTGTGCTAGACATATATAGGTATATGGCGTGTGGTGGCTCTAGTTGGTTATATGTAGGGATGAGTGATCGGCCTAGATGGAATTCATTACTTGGAGTGAACTGAGATAAGATCCTACGCTATCTAAGTTATTCTTGATGTATAAGTACCTCACCAGGTTAAACTCGACTTACCAGAAAAGAGTTTCGGTGCTAGAAAAGAGTTTCTAGTAATAGACGTGTTTTATCAAGAATTGAACTTAAGATGAGGTCATATGATTAAGGCAATTAGAGTTTGACTTAACCTTGACTCTGGCCAATATCGGGATCTTGTAATGAAGGGACATTTAGTGCACGATAATTGTGTTCTTTGGTTCTTATGAATCTACATATAGCATTCATCTCTAATTGGGTAGTCATGATATCTATGCTGGGGGTCACTCACGACTTATGGGAACTGAATGTAACACATTGGGATTTTCACATTCAGTATAGAAAGGTGTTTCCATGATATTAAGTATTAATATTATTTTCCATTACCATTTAGACTTGAACCTAGTAAGTCACACATATAAGGGTTGCACCTGTGATGATTAACATTAATTTGATTATTAATTAAAGAGTTTAATTAATTAATTAAGTTCATTAAATTGGATTTGCGCATGTGCGGGTATCTAGCATATCCCGAAATTTGAATTCAAAGATTGGAACTTTATTACAGTTTAAGCAAATATTAATTTAGGCTTAATTTAATATGAGATATTAAATTAAAGATTAAATTAATAATTAGCCTTCCAAATGTATATATATATATATATATATAAACATGGGCCATGAGATGGACCATGAAAAATTATAGATGATGGATATGGCCCATAAGATGGATCATAAGTATTGGGCTTTGTTTAAAGAGTTTAAACTAGCCCACTTATTAATTATATGGATTAGGTATTGATTAAAGAGTTTAATCTAGCCCATTAATTGTTTGGATTGGATTGGGCTATCTCTAAGTGTAAAGAAGCCCATATCCCATGCCTTGGCCTAAGCCCATTAAGAGTTAATGGAATAGGGATAAGGAAATCCATGCAACCAAAAAAAAGCCAATAGAAGCTTGGTGGCCAATCTTACTATAGTTGCAAAACTTGGTGGCCAATCTTTCAATAGTGTCAAGCTTGTGTGGGAAGACATAAGTTATTGAATATTTTATTGGCTTTGGTTAATATAATAAGACAAGAAAAGTTGTAGAGACAACTTCTTAGAGAATTTTTTTGGCTAAGGCATTTTGAGAGTGTCTCTTCTTCTTCTTATCAATTTGATATTATAGATGACAAAAAAAAAGCTTTAGTTGTACAAAGACCAAAACCATCATCCTTGGGAGGGTAGCTTTAGAGTTCTATATTTTTGAGATTGAAGAAGCTTTCACAAGCTCTTGGGTCATTCAAAAAGAGGCATGTGTGGAGAGCTTGATTGATCTTGAAGATAATCCTTGGAGCAATCCGTGTGTCTCGAGCTAGAGGTTTCACGTTTGGGAAACTCGGAGCTAGTAGATTCAACATCCAAAGCTTGTCGAGCATTCTACTCACTAAGGAGTATTGTAAGTGTTACTTAACTCTTAGTATGTAGGACTTGTAATATGATTACATGACTACTTTGCTTGTTGATAAAATAATGTCTATAATGCATGATTAGTTATGTAAATGCATGTGATTTGGTTATTGAGGTATTAAATGGATTCAAACTTGGTGCAAGTGTTGTATGCTTCCAAATTTTTTAAATTCCACATATTTGGTTGCTTTGAACTTCCATTCCCTTCAAAGACCCTACTCAATAGGGGAAGTTTTTCCTTGATAAGGAGTTACAGCTTTTTGGTAAGTAATTATTAATATAATATTTATATATAACGATTCTCATGCAACTATAGTTATATGACAATGTTTGGTTTGTGTATGTCATTTATTGTGGCAAGCATGATATATATATATGTGTGTGTTGCTTGTAAGAATATGGTTGAATTATGCAAGCCACTTGATGTGGTAAGAATTCACAGGTATTATTTGTGAGAATAGTGAATTGTAATTCACTATGTCTATTGAAAATGAAAATAATGATGAATGAAATGGATATTGAATTGTGATGAATATATTTATTCATGTGCATATGGATTTATGTAAGGAATGTGAGGTTTACATGTGATAGTGGAGACTGAGCTGGGTAGAGAGCCTCTACTAAAAATGAAACTGAGACTGAGCTGGGCATAGAGTCTCAAATGTGGCCATTTATATGAGAAAATATAAATGTGTGAGATCTAAGATTGAGCTGGGCAGAGAGTCTCAGGAATGGCCACTAATGACAAAAATGTGAAAAATATGAATTATGTGAGGAATAAAGCAAACATGTGCTTTATGTGTGAAACATGTGATGATAACGCCGACCGAATAACTAACTTGCATAAACATGCATTGTTGCATCATGTTTATATTTATATGATGAATGTGGATTGATACGAGATTATGATTATGGATTACTTGAAATAGGTGATTGGTGTTAAAGGTGAGTGTGATGATTATGGTGGGGTATAGATAATAAATTATATACACCCATATGTATTTATGTTAACAATTGCAGGTTGCTCTTGACGTCATACTATTGAGAATTATTGTTAATTGTTTGATAATTGTAAAAATGAGCTATCAAGAGGTAGACACGGGTCGAGACATAGGCGTGTCTCAGACCGTGTGTCAAGACACGGTATCTTTTAGTAGAGACATAGGCATGTTTGGGGTGGCAATAATAGACAGAGAGATATACAAGCAAAGACACAGGTGTGTCCTTGGCCGTGTCTACATATGGTATTTTGGATAGTGGGGTAAACGGGTTGAAATACAGCCTTGTTCCAGACCGTGTCCCGACTGTGAATTTTGTCTAGTAGACTACACATGGAGAGACACGCCCGTGTAGTCCACTTTTAGTTCTTTTAATTATTTCATGTTAATTAGTTCTTGAGAAGTGTTATATGATGGATTATATTAATAATTGGTTATTGAGTTTTTCAAGCTCATTCCTTTGCAATTATGATTTTTAGGACATAGTTAGATAGAAGCTTGAGTTGCATTTGTGCTGTAAACTTAGGTGGGTCTGAGACAATCTTGGTGCAAACATCCCATCCTCATCATCATGGCATTCAAGCATTTTATAATTTGGTTCATCTATATATTTTGACATTATGTAATATATGTATTAAGTATTTTCAATGTATCGAATAAAAGTTTTATGCATATATATACTTACATTTTATGAAAATTTTCTTATGCCACATGGTTGTTATGTATTATGAACACGTACATGTAGCACCTTGAAGGTGCTATATATAATTCTTATTGATCCTGGCTCCACCTATTCTTTTATCTCATTTGCATTTACCAGTAAATTTGATAAACAAAGGGATTTGCTAGGTGAATCTTTAGTGGTTAGCATCCTTATTGGAAATCCTATTCTATGCATGCAAGTGTATAGAGAGTGTGTAGTTAAACTAGAGGACCAACCACTATTAGCAGACTTAATCCCTTTGCCTATTTATGAATTTGATGCTATCCTAGGTATGGATTGGCTAACCCGCCATCATGCTATAGTAGATTGTTATGAGAAGTTGGTGAAGTTTAGGTAACCTGGAAAGCCTAAGCTCATCTTTCGAGGGGAACGTCGTCTTTTTTCATCTTGTGTAATTTCTGCTATTTTGGTTGAGAAACTACTTAGGAAGGGATATCCAACATATTTAGTCTATATTATTAATAAGGAATTGAGGGAACCTAAGATAGAAGATATTCCAATAGTTTGTGAGTTCTGAGATGTATTTCCAGAAGAGCTTCCTGGATTACCTTTTGATAGAGAGATTGAGTTCCCTATTGACTTGCAACCAGGTACGACTCCTATTTCTCAGGAACCCTATAGAGTAGCTCCAACTAAGTTAATAGAGTTGAAGGTTCAATTACAGGAACTTTTGGTTAAAGGTTTTATTAGGCCTAGTATTTCACCGTAGGGAGCCCCAATATTATTTGTGAAAAAAAAGATGGTTCTTTACGATTATGCATAGACTATAGGTAGGGGTGTAACCGAGCCAATCCTGCTCGCAAGCTACTCGGGATCGACTCGGGAAAAGTTCAAAATCGACTCGATATGGACCGAGTCGAGCTCGAGCTCAAGCTACTCAAGTAGCTTGTCGAGTCGAGCTCGAGTCTACATAATACTCGATTCGGTGAGCTCGCGAGCTTTACCGAGCTTTTATATATTTACTAGTTTACCCTTTATATTTATCATATTTACAAGTTTACCCTAACTATAAAATAAAACTAGAAAACCCTAGATTGATTTGAGAATAGCACAACTTCCTGCT
>CATIWO010098543.1:0-11486 GCA_949673435.1 Macaranga tanarius | reverse complement strand
CTTACTTTGATCTTTGCATCCTTAGGCGCCTTTGGTTGTAGAAATCACCCTCTTTGATAATTGAAGTTCCTAATTGTTAGATAATTAGTGGGTTTCAATTCCTTGTTTAACTTAGATAGATCTTGGGCAAGACATCAATAGATTGATATAGTTCCTAGTTGTTAGATAACTAGAGGGTTGTATCAGACATTCAGCTCTGAAAACTAATGTATCAAACATTAAATATTTTAATTTTTCTTGAATAATTTTGATTATTTGATATTATTTTTTAATTAAAATATTATTATACATATTTCAATACTAATTAACTTAATAATACTTAAATTATAAGTGTATTTATACAGTACGTATTTTTTTTATCTTTTTATTTTATTTAAATAAAAGATTTACTGTAATTAATAGTATTTTTTTTTTAGCTAAAATACTAATATAAATATCTAAAGTACTAACTTAATAATTCTTAAAACTAATCCTATTATAACTAAAAAAATTATGGCAACAAAAAAATTAAAGAAAATAAAATTTTTGTAATATATTTTATTATTTACTTATTTGTTATTCTATAAAAATTATTTATTTAATTAATTTATTATATAGTCTGCACATTACGTGAATTTATGACTAATTTTATAGTAAAATGTGGATATCCATATTTCATAACCAAAGAAATATTATCAGTTTAATATTGTTTATATATTTTTCTTTTTTGGAATTATTGTTATAATAAATGTTCTTACTTATCAAGTCTTTTTTTTAACAAAACTTATAAAATATGAAAACACTGGTTTTATGAATTTGTATAACTAATTGAGGATTTGTCCTACCCTACAGATGCATAACTTTTTTCCTTCAAAAAACTCTAACCTCCTTATTCTCTCAAAATTTCTTAAAAATTAATACTATGGGTTGAATATAGAATTGCATAAAATGAATATAGCTACTATTATTCATGAGCAGTATTTATATTACAAAAATTGTAAAGATATTACAAATGACTATATAGGATAAAAAAAGGTTATTAGTTGTTATAACAAACGAGATATACACAAATATAAGCTAAATATGAACTAAAACAAGTATGTTATCCTTATCACCCTCTCACAAGTTGAATAGGGGTGCAACCACTGTCAACTTATCTCGTAGGATGTTGAATTGTTGCTTGGACAACGGTTTTATGAGGCAGTTCACAATCTAATCATTAAAGGAGATGTATTTGACAAAGAGCAACTTGTTGAACACTTGATCCTTGACATAATGAAAATTTATCTCAAGATGTTTTGAGCGGGAATGAAAAATAGGTGTGGTGGTGAGATAAATGGCACTAAGATTGTCACATCAAATGATCGGTGGAGTGGTAAACAGCCTACCTATTTCATATAGCAAAGAGGTAAACCATTGAAGTTTAAATGTAGTTGAAGCAATGGTTCTATATTTAGCTTCAGTTGGTGAGTGAGCAACAATCCATTATTTTTTAGAACCCTATACTATTAAATTATTACCAACAAAGATGTGAAAACCCAAACTAAATTTTCAATCATCTATAGATCCACCCCAATTAGCATCGACATATGCACTAATAATGTTGGAAGGAGACTTCCAAATAAGAAGACCATGAAACATAATGCCACAAAGATATCTTAAAATTCTTTTAACAACAGACCAATGTTCATTTATTGGTTGGTGTATGAATTGTGAGACCTTATTAACTAAGTAAGAAATATTAGGTCATGTAAATGAGAGATATTGCAAGCCACCCACTATACTTTTATATAATGTGGGACTATAAATGGATGACCTTTATTTAATGAAAGCTTAGATTGTGGACATGACAGAGTTGATATCGCATTGGCTAAATGCATTTTTGCCTTGGTAAATAAATCTTGGATATATTTTTGCTGAGTTAACATCAAACCATGGAAAAGTCCAAATTTGTTTCAATTCCCAGAAAATAATGTAACATACTAAGATCCTTTAATGCAAACTAATGTTGAAGAGATGAGATGATAAAATTAATATGAGAGATATCACTACCTATTAAAATAATATTATCAATATAGATGAGACAAAAAATAGTCTTGCCATCTCAATTATAGTAGAAGAGAGAAGGGTCAGTTTTTGACTTAATAAAGCCAAGATTGATTAATGCATCCTATAGACAATGAAACCATTAACAGGGTGCTTGGCTTAACCTATTTAAGGATTTTTTTTTAAGTGCATACATAATCTAGAAATTGAGGATGAACAAAACCTGGGAGTTAGGTCATGAATACATTCTTATTAAGTTGAGTATGGAGAAAAGAATTTGAAACATCCAATTATTTAACTTACCATTTTTATGATAAATCAATTAATAAGATAAGTCAAATTATAGCAGGTCTAATCACTCAACTGTATGTCTCATAAAAATTAACTCCAGGCTTCTGATTGTAGCCCTTTGCAACTAATCGGGCCTTATATCGATCAATGAATCCATCAGGTTTATATTTGATATGATATACCTATTTTTATCAATAATATTTTATAAGGATGTAGGAGGAACTAAGTCCCACATGTAATTAGCAATAAGAGCATCCATTTCAGTCTTCATAGCTTAATGCCACTCTTTTAATTTTAGTGCTAGTTGAAAAGAATATGGTTTACTGGAAAAGTGATAGTAGAATGAAGTATTTTGGGCTTTAATATTCCAATTTATAATCGTCTCACCATAGGGTGTATTTTATGTATAATTGGAGAAGAGGCTGTAGTATTTGGTGACATGGCATATTTAGTAAGATCAACCACTAAAAGGAGCCTTGGACTCGTGGTAATATAAGTAGAGATTTTTTATAGAAAGGATAGGGAGGCATTGGGTGAAGTTGCTTAAGGTGAGTGGATGGGTTCAGGAGCTATTTGGTTTTATTGGGATATATTATTGGTTTAAGGGCTGGTATTTTGGTTTGAATAGGAGATGTCAGGTTGGATTGGCAAATAATTAGTGTTTGAGTTAGACTTTGGTAGGTATGTAGTTATTGAATTAGAAACGGGAATTATAGAGGTAAGGAGGATTGTTATAGAAGAGTTGGAATGAATATGGGAACCACGTTGTGCCTGAGCTTAAAAGGAAAGGACTTGCTCATCAAAACTAACATGTCGTGAAATAAAAATTTTAAAATTGGATATGACAAGACAAAGATATACTTTATAAACTTTACTATACCCAAGAAAAGTACATTTTTAGGATCATGGAGGAAATTTATTTTGAGCATAAGGACATAATCAAGGATAGTAAAAACAATAAAATTTTTTTATATCATGATAATATATTGTAGTATGAAAAAGTTTGGTAAAAGGAGCTGAATTCTTTAATAAAGAAGTTAGCAAATGGTTAATTATGTACACAGTAGAATCAAAAGCATATGTCTAATATTTCTTTGGAATATGAGAATGATGTAATAAAGAAATACCAGTTTCAATACTATATTGGTGTTTTCTTTCTATGCAACTATTTTGTTCATATTTTTTTGGACTAGCATAATTGTCATATTTATACCTGAATAATTAAAGTTATTTTAGGTCAGGACTAAATTGTAATAAAAATAAATTTGGAGAAAGGACTTAATTGAAAGAAATTAAGTTAAGGGACTAAACTATAAAATGGCATAAACTGCCATTTTGCAAATAAGAAGAAGAAAACTAAAGAGAAAGAGACGATGCGAAAGAGGAAGGAGAAGGAAAAAAGAAGGGGAGGAACTTACATTTTTGGTGAGTGGATTTCCTTTTTTCAATTCTTTGATTTCTATACTGATTTTTATGGTTTTGGAGAATTGATTTTAGGTGTCTGTTTGAAATTTTAAAAATTTAAACATTGCAGCAGTGTGATTAGGCGGTGCCTAATTTCACTCAGGCGGTGCCTTAGTGCACTGAAGTGATGCCTCAGTCCATCAAGGCCCTTTTATTGAGGCGTCGTCTCTTTAGGCTATTCAAGTGGTGCCTTTGTAGTTTGTAAGTGATAAGGCAGCACCTCAGTAGGCACAACAATGCATCAGTGGTTTAAAATACTGTTTTGAGTTGTTTCTGATCGGTGTTTACCCCGAATTTATAATATACATAATTTATGATGTAAATACAAAATTTTAATTGATCAGAATCATAAACAAATTTGAAAATATATTGAAATTATGAGCATATGTACATTGAAAAGGAAGGGTTAAAATAAGACTGTGCCCGATATACGATTGAGTTCTATGAGATATAAGACTGTGTTTGAAATACAACAACTCACAAGTGAATGATATAATGATGAGCATAAGCTCATATGGTATTAAGAGAAAGTAAGTCCATGTCAGAGACATGGCAGGGTTGATAGATGAGTACAGCCGATGCCTAAGGCCAGGTATACATCATACCTTATAGACGTAAACTGGTAAATATGTATAGCCAATGCTAGGGGCTAGGTACATATGCTACTTTAAAGATGTAAGTTGGTAAATGTATATAGTCGATGCCAGGAGCCGGGTGCATATTTTACCTTATAGATGTAGGGTTGGTGAGTGTTTATAGCCATTGCCTGGGGCCAGAATACACATACTACCCTATGAATGTAAAGTGGTTAAGTATATAAATGTGTATGGTCATTGCCTGAGGCCGGGTATACATTCTCTCTTATAAATATAAAACCATATTCGAGGTATATGTTTATCAATTGCCTGGGGCCAGATACATATATTAATTGGGATTTGGCATTTGAGTTATTATTGGCCTAAGTTCTGATCAAACTTAAGTTGTCGTATGCATACTAACTTTTTGGTATTGCGTTTGGTGTAATAGTAGATCATACTATGTCCGATATCACTATAATATATGTACAGTTTACTTTGACAGTGCTATTATGATCTTATTCTAAGTTGTGTGTTAGAGTTTTCTTCGATTGAGATATCAATATTTATTAAAAAGTTTTATTTCTTATTAATATGTTCACTCATTGAGTATTTTCCCCGAAAATACTCACCACTCTTTTTATTTAAATTTTTCAGAGTTGAGTGGTTGTGTAGAAGATAGCTAGATTATATAGGTGAAGCACAAGCAGTGAAGAATCTCAAGAGTATTGTATAGTTAGGATATTTGTTAATAGTATGATATCAGTTTATAGTTATATATTATGGATTGTATTGTGAAATTTGTGTATAATAGAGAAGAAGAAAATTTAGAAAAAGTTATCTTGTAATACATATTAGTGGAATATTTTGTATTTATATATCTAAGTTATAAGTGTTAACTAGTTAATGGACAAGAAAAAAGTAATACTCAGCCATATCAGTACTTAAGTTAGGAAGATTAAGTGTGTAACCTTCTAATAAGAGTATTGGTGGGGTTGGGTGTTACAATTTTGGTATTAGAGCGCTTTTGTTAACGAGCCTAGGTTGGTAGAATTTTAAGGATTTTGGAGTTGCAAGTGGGAATGAAAGATGTAGTGAAGATTAAGTGTTTTGGTGGATTAATTGATTGAGAAAGTGGGAATTGACTATGACTATGTTTTAGAACTTATAATTGATTGATGAGTTTTATTAAGGTCGTGTACACATCAAGTATGAGATTCATATATGTTGGTGTTGTATGTAAAGATCGAGTGTTGGCAGAGATAATTAGTAATAGTTACTATTGATAAGAAACATGTATATTATTAGTACAAGAATTTAAATGAGGAAATTGTTAAATTGAATTGTGATGTAGAGAATTCTGAAGGATATAATTGTGGTTGTAATGAAGAGAAAGATAAGGATTAAGGTAAAAATATTTTTAGTAATAACATGATGAGTATTCTCCGAATTTCGAGAATGAAATTCTTTTTAGAGGGGGAAAATTATTATATTCGTACCCGAATAATTAAAGTTATTTTGAGTTAGGACTAAATTATAATAAAAATAAGTTTGGAGGAAGTACTTAATTAAAAAAAATTAAGTTAAGGGACTAAATTATAAAATAGCATAAACCGCCATTTTTACAGATAAGAAGCAGAAGAAGAAAAAAAAGAGAAAGGGACATTGCAAAAGAGGAAGGAGAAAGAAAAAAAGAAGAGGAGGAACCTACATTTTTAGTGAGTGATTTTTTTCTTCAATCCTCTGATTTTTATACTAATTTTTGATTATTTGGAAAATTGATTTTTGAGCCGTTGAATGAAATTTGAAAATTTGAACATTGTAGTAGTGCGATCGGGTGGTGCCTAATTACACTGAGGCGGCACCCTAGTGCACTGAGGCGATGCCTCAGTCCATCAAAGCCCTTAGGCATTGCCTTAGTAAGTTGCTAAGGCGACGCCTCTTTAGGCTATTCAGGTAGTGCCTTTATAATTTGTAAGTGATAAGGCGACGCCTCAGTGGGCACAGAGGCAGCGTCTCTACACTGAGCCGACGCCTCAGTGGCCCAAAATGTTATTTTGAGTTATTTCTGATCGGTGTTTAATTCAAATTTATAATATACATGATTTACAATGTAAATACAGATTTTGATTGATCAGAAACATAAACAGATTTGAAAATATGCTGAAATTGCGAGCATATGTACATTAAAAAGGAAGAGTTAAAGTAAGACCATGCCCGATGTACGACTGAGTTCTGTGAGACGTAAGACTATGTCTGGAATACAGCAACTCACAAGTGAATAATATAATAATGAGCATCAGCTCATATGGTATTAAGAGATAGTAAGTCTATGTCGGGGATATGGTAGGGTTGGTAGATGAGTACAGCCGATGCCTGGGGCCGGGTACACATCTTACCCTGCATACGTAAGCTGGTAAATGTGTATAGCTGATACCAGGGGCTGGATATATATGTTAGTTTAAATATGTAAGTTAGTAAATGTATATAGTCGTTGCTAGGGACCGGGTGCACATTTTACCTTATAGATGTAGGGTTGATGAGTGTGTATAGCCGTTTTCTGGGGCCGGATACATATACTAGCCTATGAATATAAAGTGGTTAAGTACGTAAGTGTGTATGTCCGTTGTCTAGGGCCGGGTATATATTCTCTCTTGTAAATACAAGACCATATTCGAGGTATATGTTTATCTCTTGCCTGGGGCAAGATACATATATTAATTAGGATTTGGCATTTGAGTTATTATTGGCCTAAATGTTGATCACACTTAAGTTTTCGTATGCATACTGACTTTTTAGTATTGTGTTCGGTGTAATATTGTATCATACTATCTCTGATATCACTGTAATATGTGTACAATTTACTTTGACAGTGCTATTATGATCTTATTCTAAGTTGTGTGTTAGAGTTTTCTTCGATTGAGATATCGAGATTTATTAAAAGGTTTTATTTCTTATTAATCTATTCACTCACTGAGTATTTTCTCCGAAAATACTCACCACTCTTTTTATTTAAATTTTTCAGAGTTGAGTGGCTGTCTAGAAGATAGCTAGATATATAATAGGTGAAGCAGAAGCAGTGAAGAATCTCAAGAGTATTGTATAGTTAGGATATTTGGTAATAGTACGATATTAGTTTAGACAGTTATATATTATGGATTGTATTGTGAAATTTGTGTATAATAGAGAAGAAGCAAATTTAGAAAAAGTTATCTTGTAACACATATTAGTGGAATATTTTGTATTTATATGTCTAAGTTATAAGTGTTAACTATGGACAAAAAAGAAGTAATACTTGGCCACATTAGTACTTAAGTTAGGAAGATCAGGTGTGTGATCTTTTAATGAGAGTATTGGTGGGGTTGGGTGTTACAACCATTATCAAATAAATAGGACTGTAAAGCTTGAAATTCACCATCTAATCAGATTGAAAAATTTTTATGGACTATAAAACAATTGGTGTAAGAAATAGGGAGTAAAGTCCATGATCATTCAGGCCAGAAATTAATAGCTCCTTCATGGGATATCCTTGATTTTAAAATGAGATGAAAAAATTTAACAGAAATGTTGTTAGATTTTGTAGTAGGAATATGAAAGACATCCTATAGATGAAAAATTTTATTATTAGAAAAATAATTTGATGAGTCAATAAGATCAATTGGAAGAGTTTTATCGTTCCCTATTTTTATCTCATCTATGCTATAAAAATTTGAATGAGTAGTTAAATTGTCAAGCTCAAGCATAATGTGATGTGTGGCTCATATGTTAATAATCTATGACTGTGGTTGAGAGAGAATTTGTTTAGTGGTGGTGGCAATATTTATCGCAGGTTAAGGCTAATTGCATATATTATCATGAGTAATTTTTAGTGTTGGGCACTGTCGAGAAAGAAGTCCATCACTATTACAATTATGGCAAGTTAATTACAACAGGTCTACTAATGGCTGATTGTATTGATAAAAGTTTAAGGACCGATAAGAGTTTTCCTAAATCTATAGGAGCATCGTCCACCTCTTCCTCGAGTTGTGTTACTACTTTGTTGTGATCCTGATGTTTAGGAAGTATAGAAAACCGAAGCAGATGCATTGGCTTTCAAGGATTCAATAACAAGATTGGCTTCCTCACTGAGAAGCAAACTATATAGTTCTTCAAAATTGACATATGTTGGTCTATTTTCAAGAGACCTGATGAATGGTTTATAAGTTGCTCCTAAACCATTTATTATAACTTGAACCAAATCATTTTCTCTAATTGGACTGTGTAAAGTTGTAAGTTGATCGTACAACCCTTTCGCTTATTGGGTGTACTGAGCAATAGTTTCATTTGGTTCCTTTTGCAATTGATGAAGACTAGAGTTTATATTGTAAACTTATGCTTTTGATCCTACTACACAGAATACTACTAGTTTTGTCTAAGTTTCTTTGGCAGACGAGATACCTACGAGCTGAGGCATAAAGCTTTCAGAAAGTGATCCAATAATCTAGCTCAAAACTAGTTGATCTTTCTTGAACCAATTATTATACGCTGGGTTGGTTGATCATTCAACATCTTTGGTGGAGGTTTAGCAGTTCCATCTATGTGATTTGTCGAATCGTAGCTATAAAGTAATGGCATGAGTTGAGCTTGCCAAATTAAAAAGTTTGTGGATTTGAGTTTTATTGGTAATTGATGGGCAATATTTGGTAAGACTGCAATTTGGATATTTGTTTTAGAAGAAGAAGTAATGATCTGTTGATTGTCACCCATTTATCTAGAACTAGGTTGTTAAACCATATAAGAGCTCTGATACTATGAAAATAGAATTGCAAAGAATGAATATAACCACTATTATTCATGAGCAATATTTATAGTTCAAGAATTGTAAAGATATTACTAATGACTATATAGGATAAGAATGGTTGTTAGTTTTTACAACAAATGAGATATTACACAAATGTAAGTTGAATAGGAGCTGAAACAAGTATGTCATCCTTATCATGGGTTTTATAAATAGTGATAAGTAATTTTATTCAATAAATAACAAATATATATGATTTCACCCCTATATTTTATGATACTTTTAAGAAAAATTATTATTGAAAGGAAAAGAGGGAGGAATAATAAATCACAAAGAAATATAGATTACTGACCCTTTTCTCCTGCAGTAGAAACCGTGGTAAATATGTTGATCGGAGCCTTGACTACTAGAGCAAAGGCTATGTCTTCACAATCTAAATATCAAGAATGCGAGAAAATACACAGAGTATTTTAGTATAGAGAGAGGAAAAAATACGCAGAGTATTTTTCTGCACAGAGATTTTTCTCTTGTTCTACGTTAGTTTTTCTTCGGTTGTCGGGTTATGTTACGTATATTAAACATAAAACCCATACTCTACAAAAGAGTAATAAGTAGACTGCTATTAGGAGTCTTTTTCACCCAATCCAAAACTTAAACAGATTAAGTCATGGATGTATATTATCTAACATCTCCCACTCGCACATGACTGAACATATTTAGTTTTCATTCCATTCATACTGATAAATAGATCGTGCGACCAGCGTATAATGAGAGCACTTATGCTATACACTTGTTAAAAATATATAGTGTTTCGATAGTAGATTCTATATCTTGATATATGCTACCTCTTGATCTATTAGCAATATTCTATGTCCACTATTATGTATGCACCACTTATGGTACTCATAATAGGCTAGCCAGTGTACAATAGAAACTTTGAATGTAGTCTATCAGTAATCTTCCCTTCATACATTTTTTTCTATTATATGGTTCAACTCGCTTGTCCATTCAATTCCTCTAGGCCGTATCTTACATGACCTTTTAGAGATTCTTCTAAAATAGCCACATCAAACCATACTTTAGAAATATGCCCCAGGTCTTAAGGGTAGGTTTCCAATAATCATAAGTTTATGGAACGGGTCTCACACTAGGGAAGGTTGAGATCATTTGATTATTTTATATAACTTCCCATCCTCGGTCGGCTTTCGCACGCATAGTATGAATCATGTGTTATGGTATTCATTCTTTTCTTAAAAATAGCGCATGTTTCAAAATGATTATAATAATATATTTAACACTATACAGAAGCTACACATTTAGGTGCATCTCAACACCAAACCTTAGTACTTAATTAAGGTCGCTTCTGGCGATTCAGACAGAATCAAGAAGAATTGCCTTTAATTCTCCTTTTAAAGAATACATAAATCTACTTACAAATCATGTACTGAAATGTAAGGTTTTATCTCGCCCTTAAATTAGAACTCATCTAATACTTAAGCAAGACGGCATATATATATTAACTGGGCTCTCGTAACTCCCTTTTCTATTTAAAATAATGCCTCATCCTAATCTTTGTTAAACACATTTAACAAAATTAAGGTAAACACCCATGTGAATGGGTTACTTTTTGACGTAGCGGAAGGTAATTAAACACAGATAAATATCAAGGACTGTTGAATCGCGCACGATTTCCAGTCTATGATCTTCTAAAACCTGTTGAATCCTAAGATTACTAGGAATTAGGCATCAAAATCGTTGATTCCAAAGAATGCCGATGTTCGAAAAATTGAAAATTAATTATTAAATCATCCAAAAACTGCCAACAACATTCAAACAAACCCTATAAATAATGTCCTCAAAACCCTAATAAAAAAATAAAAGAAAAGCCGAACAAAAGGCCCAAAAATTAAAAACAAAAAAGAACATAAAGTTCAGATGCAAAAACGAAGGCCTAAACGATGGATTTTGGAGGTCAAAACGACCTCCGGCGGACTAGCTCAATCAATTGCATATAGAGCTCTGAGTCAGCTTCGATTTGATATATTATGGGCCCCGCGACTCCACCTAGAGCAAAAGTTATGACCCTTAGAAGCAACGTTGCGCATCATAACGTTCCAAAAACGTCAAAGCCAGTTCATCCACATCATTCTGCCCAGGGCAGGAAATATTCGACCTCAAATTCAAAGCCGCTTCATCATCAGAAGAGTCTCCATGGAAAGGAATTAAATGTTTCACATTAAAAACATCAGCAGTACGCACATGACTAGGCAAACGAAGGCGATAAGCATTGGAATTGATCTTCTCTATAATCTCTACTGGCCCAATCTTCTTAGCGGACAATTTATTATATTCCC
>CATIWO010098535.1:0-13294 GCA_949673435.1 Macaranga tanarius | reverse complement strand
ACCCAAGAACCATCCTATTATTGGCACCAAATGGATTTATAGAAACAAATTGGATGAATAAGGTGTCATTACTAAGAATAAAGCAAGATTAGTGGCCAACGGTTATAATCAAGAGGAAGGTATTGATTATGATGAAACTTTTGCCCCCGTTGCAAGGTTAGAGGCCATTAGGATGTTACTTGCATTTGCTTCTTATATGGATTTTAAATTATTTTAAATGGATGTGAAGAGTGCCTTTTTGAATGGTTATATTCAAGAGGAGGTGTATGTTGAACAATCTCCCAGTTTTGAAAATCACAACTTTCCTAATCATGTTTTAAAATTAACTAAAGCATTGTATGGATTGAAACAAGCTCCTAGAGCTTGGTATAAAAGGTTAAGTAGCTTCCTATTAGAGAAAGGGTTCTCAAAAGGAAAGGTTGATACTACACTTTTCATTAAGAAATTCAACAATGATTTATTAATTGTGCAAATATATGTTAATGATATTATATTTGGTGCTACTAACTATTGCTTGTGTGAGGATTTTGCTAAGACAATGCAAGGCGAATTTGAGATGAGCATGATGGGTGAGCTCAAACTCTTTCTTGGACTTCAAATCAAGCAATGCAAGGATGGGATCTTCATCAACCAAGCAAAGTATACTAAAGACATCCTTAAGAAGTTTGGGATGGATGGAGCTAAACCAAGCAAAACTCCGATGAGTACCACCACTAAGCTAACTAAGGATGAAAGTGGCAAACCGGTTGATGAAAAAAAATTTAGAGGTATGATCGGATCCCTCCTTTACTTAACCGCTAGTAGACCCGATATAATGTTTGCTACATGCTTGTGTGATAGATTTTAATCTTGTCCTAAAGAGTCTCATTTAAATATCATAAAATGCATCATGAAGTATTTAAATGGTACATTATATTTAGGACTTTGGTATCCTAGAAGTGCATAATTTGATTTAGTTAGTTATTCGGATGTGGATTTTGCGGGTAGCTTATTAGATAAAAAAAGCACTTTTGGAACTTGTCAACTTTTAGGTCAATGTTTAGTTTCTTGGTTTAGCAAGAAACAAGTTTCGGTAGCCTTGTCCACAACCGAAGCCGAATACGTAGCGGCTAGTTGTTGTTGTTCACAAGTTATATGGCAAAAACAACAACTCTTGGACTATGGCATTAAAATTGATCACATTCCAATTAAATGTGATAACACAAGTGCTATTAATTTGAGCAAAAATCCCATTCAACACTCTAGGACTAAACATATAGACATTAGACATCATTTCTTGCGTGATCATGCATTACATGGTGATATTGAACTTGTATGTATTGACACAAATTATCAATTGGCTGACATTTTTACCAAACCTCTCAATGAAGAGAGTTTTAATTTTATTAGGTAAGAGCTTGGTATATTGGATGGTTCAAGCATGCATTCATTTTTTTTTTGTATCTTAATTGGTTTCTTTGGTGACTACTTAGCTTATTTATTTGTTTGACATGCTTCAATAATTCTTTTGATTGTCCATACATTTTATTTGGTATTGAGTAATTAAGCATGATCCTATAGCATTAAATCAAAATTTTGCGCAAATTAATTGTTATTTTATTGGTTAGTTTTATTGCTAATAAATAATTAATTGTTGAAACTAATTCAAATAATTAATTATTTCAAAAGCCAAATTAATTTTATGTCTTAGTGATCCTTGACATTTGCATGATTTAAATTTATTCATTCATACTTTGAAAAATGTTTTTATTAAATAAACTTTATTTTTGGTCAATTTGGTCCCAAAGGACTAGAATGCAAACCAGCCGGAAACTTGGAGGACCATGCGCCATTTTTGTCGCAAGCTGTCAAGCCCACGACATAGCCAGCGAGCAGTGCACCGAGAGCGCCTGGGCCACTCACGGTCGCGACCTGACTGTGAGCACGCAGCTGCTCTTCAAAAAAAAAAAAAGCCGTTTGGCTCATTTTTCAAATTTTTAACTTATTTTTTACTTCTTTCCATGCAAAAAATGGTCTTATATCCTTGACCATTGATTAAAGATGATCTAATGGTCATAATTTATATATTTTGGCTATAAAAAGTAGTATTTTTTTTAGAAAATCATCCAATTCTCTACTCAAATTTCTTCTACTCTATCAATTATTTTTTCTCAATGGCACCAAAGAAAAGCTCAAGGAATGAAGCTTCTTCCTCCACTCATCCAAAAAGAGCAACCAAGGAACAACTTCATAGAGCTCCTCCAATCTCCTACACTAATGCTCAAATTAGACAAAGAGCTCAAGATTTCTCTCAAAGGAATTAAATTCCTTCAAGATTCATGTCTAGAGCTACACTTGAAAGTCTTGGCATTTATGATGAAGTCACAACTCTCCTTAAAAGAGTAGGTCTTTTTTAAATAGATTTTGATAATCTTCCCACCTATCATACTCTTGTTATTGAATTTCTTTCATCTTATTGTCTTAGAACACAATATATTGATGAACAAAATCCTTTCAATAGCATGAGGTTTAGACTTGGGGGTAGGGATAGATTTCTTACTTCTCAAGATTTTGATTCGATTTTTGGCTTCACTAGTGGTGGCTCTCATCAAGTTAATACTATGTGGTCACCCCATTCCTTTTGGATAAGACATTACAAGCCAACCTCTTCACAATTTGTACCCGATCATACTAAGTCTTCTTCATTCCAATCTAAATCCCTTTGGTACATTCAAAGGTTTCTTGGTTTTTCAATCAATGCTAGGGGATTTAGTCATTAGGCAATTTCCTTTGATGATCTGTACATTCTTCATTGCATGGTAGATGATGACAAAATTGAAATGGGAAGATTATTTCAATGGAAGCTTTGGCTTCTAAGTGATATCATTTCTGAAAATATTTGCATTGGTGCCTTTATTTCCAAGATTGCTCAATATTTTTGAATCAACACTTCAAATCTTGAAACTCTTCCTTCCACTTTTCTTGATGACACCTTCATAAAAAATTGTAAACTTTTCAAGAATGTGAATAACCTTTGGTATTAGAAGGAGGAAGAAATTGAAGAAACTCATGAAGAAGATGTGTTTGAACAAATTGAGCAATATCAAACTCAAGAGGAGGGAGAAATTCCAATGACTCAACCTTAACCTCTTTAAAGGAAAAGGACTAGAGGAGAAGGGTCCTCAAGTGATTCTCAAGCTCAGGATAACAATCCTCCATGGGTCGGACAAATCTTTGATAGATTGTCATTAGTAGAAACTAACTTTAACACAGGCTTGATCATTCGCAATCTTATTTTGATTCTCGCCTTGACCACCTTGAGTATGATGTGCACTACCTCTACCATAGGCAAGGCTATGAATGCCAATATGCCCCCTTTCCTCATCCTCCACCTCCTCCTCAAGATCCTTAATCCTTCACTTTTCTTAATAAATTAGTTTAATTTTTATGTGTTTCTCTTTTCATTTCAATATTGCATTGCCATCCAAGGATCATTAGGACTTACATTTATTGTACTTTGTCTCTCTCTTTTTATTAATGAAAGTTCTATTATTGTTAATTTTTGTGCACTTTGTCTATATTGCTTTATCTTTATATTTTTTATATTCCTTTTTGTACTTTGACAAAAGGGGAAGAAATATTTATGCTCATATCTCAATCTTTTTTAAATTTTGTGCATTTAAATAAAAGTATGCACACTCTAAGGGGGAGTATTTTAATAAATTACTGATATGTGCACAAATTACTTTAAATGTGTTAAAATGTAAAATATAGTAAGTGCACATGATTTTAAGTATTGTATACTTTCCATTTATCTTTAGTTTACTTTTAGTGTATATCTTGATATATGATTCACACTTTGAGGGGGAGCATGTGAATACACTTAAAACACACACTTACACTTGGTTTATTACTCTCTTATTTAAAATTGTTTATCAAAGTCAAAAAGGGGGAGATTATTGGACATTTGCATGATCATCAAGCTAAACCTTAGTTTTGATTTTAACAAACAATTTTGATTATCTAATGTTTTCATTTAAGTATGAATATAAGCTAGGTTGTGCTCAAGTCTAAGGACAATGTGCAATGATGTTTGAAGCTTAATCAAGTCTTCTAAAAATTCACATGATTGATCCCAATTGAAACCTAATGCATATGGATCAAAAATTGAAGTTTTTAAAGTGTCTTGCATGCTCACAGTCGTGAGTGAACAGTGTCCAGACCGTGAGGACATCGGGTATTTGAAGTGAGCAAACAAGCGGACAGAGTGAGAATTCTAGTTTGCTTATGGTCGTGAGCATACAAGTGGCGACCTAGACCGTGAGCACGCACCTGCACAGCACAATGGGGAAATTTGACTCCAACGGCTAAATTTGCGATGGTCACTGTCATGAGCAATCAATCACGACCGTGAGCACGCATCTGTCAGCCCAAAAAGTCACCTTTTGAAGCACCTTTTAAGGGATATGTTGGGCACATCTTCAAGAGCTCTTAACAGCTAGTTTTTTTTTATGTTCACTATAAATATTAGCCTTCCAACTTCATTTAAGAGGGTTATATATTTTGGTAAAGCATTCAATAGTCTTTAAACATTTGCTCAAGCTCTAAAATTATTGCATTTATTCAAGGTATTTGAGAGTTGGATTTGTGAGAAAGAGATATGTACTCCTTTCTTCTACTCTTTCTTTGGGGATAAAAGAAGTGGATAGTGAGGTGCTATCTCTTGAAAGTTTTGTGTTAAACCAAGAAAAATACTCTTGTTGTATGGTTTGAGTTAAGCCACAAATCTCATCTTGTTATAACTCAATCTAGTAATAAGATTGGTGTTGGTGTTGAAAATTCTAACTTGGGGATAAGTTAGGTGGAGACATAGGATTATTTGAAGACTTAGGATTATTTAAAAATCCGAACTCTTTAAATCATTGTGCATTTGTGTGATTGTTGTTTCTTAATCTTCTACTTTTATGACTATTAATTTCTAATCTTCTCTTAAATTCTCATTAACCCTATTCACCCCCCCTCTAGGGCTTTTCAAATATATTTTATCAAATTTTAAAAAAGTGACAAATTAATTTTGTTACATTTAATGGTGATAAACATTTATCCGCCACTATTTTTATTGTATGATAAATTATTTTTTACTACTTATTTATTGATGTGACAAATACTTTTGTTAAAACTTTTTCTAGTGACAAAAAAAATATTTTAATAAAACTATCACTAAAAATATTTTTAAAATTTTAGAATGTGACTAAATGAGTTTAGTACATTTTAATTGTGAACAAATTTTATCTGATATGATGAATTAATTTTGTCATTTCTTTATTAAAGTGTCAATTACTTTTTGCTAAAATTTTCTAGTGACAAAAATAATTTTGTTAAATTTTTAATAGCATAAGAAAAATTGTTTGTGATAACATTGTAATAGTGGGAGAATTATATTTGTCAAAATTATCATTAAATGACAAATATTTGTATTATCACCTCAGCTGTGACACCCCTCCCCACCGGCACCCACATCGGACAGGCTTACAATCCGGACTGTCTAAAATGGAGTATCAGCGTAGAAAGATACCACTTTTAAGTTAGAATTTCTTAAGACTATCCTGGTTACCTCAATTATAACATGGCGTTAACAACAATTATGCCACTCATTCTAGATCTCAAATTAATACGATAACTTAAAGTACATTATTCAACAATACATCAAATGGAAAGAGGTAAAACTCATCAGAAAGAATAAAATAATGTATATATATATATATACATAAGCAAATAATGTACATAGCTAGTGTTCAGCGGTTGAGGAAAACTAGGGGAAAAGGGCTATCATAATATACAAACATGATACACCAAAAGATCGAGGATAGCCTATCAACCCTAACAAAAAGTAGTCTAACTATCCTAGGTTGTGCACCCATATGTACATCCAAAATGGCAGCAACACTCCTAATTCCCATCCCTCAACCGGAAAAAAGTAGGTGATCTGAAACAGTAGTAAAAACTAGGTCCAAGTCAAGGAGACTCGGACCCCTGTTTAGGTCTCGTAAACAACTGAGATGATCGTCAAGCAACCATCGAAGAAATCGATCGTAACTGTGTGCGTGTGATACTCAATCGCAATAGGGATCACAGCTACCCGAAAAGATAGGTCTATGTCTAGATCATGGCATATGTGGTACATGATCTCAGTCTCATTTCTCTCGACGTCTAACGTCTGAGCCACCCAGTGGATGGACATCTATGTACTAGACAAGTATGTACATGCGACTAGGCTGAAAAGAAAATAATTTTGTAAAAGGGAGTGGTGAATATTTTTATGTGAAAACACTCAGTGAGCAGACCAAATAAAACACTCCCGATAATTAAATAATTTCAAATAATCAATAAAATCATTTCTAGTCAACAACTTAAATAGGTAACAAACCAAATAACATTGTTTAAATGTATTGCAAAACCAGAATCAAGTCATAAACGTTCCAGCCATGAGCATCACATCATAATTTATTCATTTAAATAAAATATACTCAGGTTGCTATCAATATAGTGGGTACCAATCAACACATTGAAGGTTCGGGCCAGATATATATACCATTATCGTAAACCACTCAAAGTAGCCCTAAAAGCTTTCATAAATTTCATATCACTGTATTCCGGATACAGTTTATAATATGAGTCGTTGTGTCCCGGATACAGTCTTACATCTTATTAAATCTTGTCGTACCCCAGGCACAGTCTTACTGCAACATTTTTTTTAGTGTACATATGCTCACGAAATAATCACATTTTTAAAGATTAATCACATTTTCAAAATCATCACAAAATAATCACATTTTAACCGAATCAAAGATTAATTGTAATCCAATTAAAATAAATAAATAAATAATGTAGCAAAATAAATGACAAAATATATATAATGAAATAAATAAATGACCAAATAAATAAATAAACAAATAATAAATAAATAATCAAATGAAGAAGTAAATAATAAAATCAATAATAAAATGATTAAATAAATAAATAAATAAATATCCACTCACAAATTAGGATTCCTCTTTTTCTTTTTTTTACTTCCTCCGGCCGAAGAAGAAGAAATTTTCTTTCTTCTTTTTGTTGCTTTGGTACCAAAAATGGTACCAAAGCTCCTCTCCCATTTTTTTTTTATGGCCATGGGAGTGGTTGAGTCACCCCCTCCCATCTCCCATGGCCAACACGTTATTATTATTATTATGGCGGTTAAAGCCATTTAATCTTTTAGTCCATCAACTTATTTCTTTTTCAATTAAGCCCTTCATTCAAACTTATTTTCTATATAATTTAGTCCTATCCAAATATATTATTAAATATTCGGGTACGGACTCGATAATTCTTCCCCACTAAAAAAGTTTTCGTCCTCAAAAGTTGAGGGCGCAAACACGCACAACTCAATTATGTAAAAATAATTGTGGATATCGATGTCTCATATCCTCTTCTCGTTCCCACGTGACTTTCTCGGGAGGATAATTTTCCCATAGCACTTTAACTAGTAGAACGACCTTGTTGCGTAGTATCTTTTGATCCTTGGCTATGATCGATACCGACTCTTCTTCGTAGCGTAAATTTCCTTTTAGTTTCACCGGTTGTTCTCGTAGTACGTGCGAAAGATCACTTCTGTACCTTCTCAACATCGATGATGTCATGGATTCCAGATAGACTTAAGGGTAAAGCCAGTCGATAGGCTACTGGTCCAACACACTTAATTACCTCGTATTGTAGCACCCTCAAAGTGCCATATACACATATAAAAAATATAAATTATACAAGTGGCAATGCAAAAATTTTTGTAAAAGATAAGCATATAAATATATATAAATAAATAAATCTCTTGTTCAATACATTGAAAATACTTAACACATATTTTACATGCTGTTAAAATATACACATGGACTCAATTTACAAAATGCTCGAATGTCATAATGATAAGAATGGAAATGACTGCACCAAGCTTTCCTCAAACCCACCTCAGCTCTTTATAGGGAAATGACTGCACCAAGCTTTCCTCAGACCCACTGAGCTCTCTACAGGGTACACCTCAACTCTACCTAATTATGTCCTGAAACCACAATTGCAAAGGAATGAGCTTACGACTCAATAAGCAATTCTTAATATAAGTATACATATAGTTCTCCTCAAGAACTAATTAAGGAAAATATATAAATAAATTGCTACACATCTAACTTTAAGAATATAGTATAGTAATTAAGCTAATCTCATGTTTAAAGTTCACAGGAGTGCATTGGAGTGAAGTTCGGTGCTCAAAAATTCAAAAGAAGCAAATTAGTGAAAATCAAGAGGTATGCCAACTCGGGCTGGAGTGTTGAGTCGTGACAGCCACCTCTGGTGCCGAGTTATGCCTTTTCACTCGAGTCAAGCCAAGTCTCGTGCCAACTAGTGCCGACATGCTGAGTCGGCACAAAGGCACCTTGTGCCGACTCCCACTCGACTCAGCATGGTGTGCTGAGTCATCATGCCCTCTAGGCATACCTTACCCTTACACATTTTGACCCCTATGTGCGGGCATTTCACACGGCCATAATTTAAAAACCACATGGCCGTGTCCAAACCTGTGCAACATTCAAATACCACAAAAATATATTCAAACACCAAGCCTTAATTGTTGATGTCACAAATACAATCATTCATAACATTCCAAGCAATCCACAAACATAATCCTCTCATTCAATATATATGCAAATATGGTGTAACAATGCATGTTTATGCAAGTTAGAATCCGGCCGGAGTTCTCAATACACGTTCACATGTTTCATACAAAGCTCACTTTTTCTTTTTCATATTTTTCATTTATAAGTGGCCATTCCTGAGACTCTCTACCCAGCTTAGTCTTAGATCTCACATGTTTATATACCTCACACGAATGGCCACATTTGAGACTCTCTGCCCAGCTCAGTCTCCACAATCACATGTGTTCGTCACATTCCTCACATCAATCATTATGCATGTGTATTTTCACCATTCTTACAACATATCATATATCATTATATCCCATCAAGTGGCTTGCACACATATGTGCTAATATTCACAATTAATCATAACACATGCTCAATTATATATCATTATACCACATCAAGTGGTTTGCACACATAAATGCTAATATTCACAATCAATCATAACACATGCTCAATGGACCACTTAATAGTCTCACAACAATATATATATATATATCATTCTTGCCACTTAAATGGTATACATAAATCAACATAATTAAACAACTATAGTTACTTAAAAATCAATATATATAAGCATTATGTTAACAATTACTTACCTCTAAGCTTTCAACTCCTTTAAGAAGAAAAGCTCCTCCTGTTGAGTAGGGTCTTTCTACCTCTCCTAACTCCTAAACATATTCATACATCAAATTCAATAAATAAATATAGCAATTCACCCTAAACTCATAAAATGCTACTAAATGCCCAAAAAGTTAATATGACCTAAAGAGGCACACACAAGTCCACTAACAAATTGCTATTGATGCTAGAATTATGAATTTACTACCAATTCCAACTGGAATTACTCAATTTGAACAACTATGGAATTAATTATGGATTTTGGATGCAAATCAGGCAAAACAGGGCTGACAGTAAGAGCAAGAAAATGTTGAGCCCTACCAGATAACTTTAACAGCAAAATCAGCTCAAGCTCAAAATACACAAGTTATAGAGGACTTCTTAAAGTTTCCATAGCATCAAACCTTACTCAATTTGAAGTTCTAAAACTCTAGATATCACTATATAACCAACACACTAAAAAATTCACAAACCTACCTATATACTACTGCTGTCATGTTTGATACATGAAGTTCATGATACTCTTAAAAATTATAGACACCTCCAATAATCACCAAATTCATACAGAATCTACATATATGAGTCTACTTTCATTTTTAACTGAAATCATATAATTAGCACATGTGGAGAATTAATTATGGATTTTTGAATCCATTCAGGTAGAACAGGGCATTAGCATAAGCAATAAAATGTCTGGCCTTATTCGACCCTCCTAACAGCAGATTCAATTTAAGCACAAAATATAAACATTTTAGAGAACTCTTTGATGTTTCCAGAGAATCTAACCATACTCAAATTAGAGCTCTATAACTAAGTTATGGCCAAAATAATGGGACAGAAAATAGAGGAAAAATAGGGCACGAATTGCACTAAACAAAACTCAACTATAATCAACCATAAAGCATGTAAAGCTTATCAATTAGACTTCCATAGATATAAAACCTTATAATGCCTCCTAATTGCTAACTTAAACAAGATTAATAAGCCTCCAAAATATATTAAAAACTCTATTTTTCTTCTTCTCCAAAAATCTCTACACTCACACACTAGCATACATACACATATACAGATATATGCATATATATATACTCTAACCAATCAAACTCCACCATTTGCCCCCCCTTAAAGTCTCCTATAATAATTATATATTTATCACTTAATTACTACTACTACTACTACTAATAATAATAATAATAATAATAATAATAATAATAATAATAATAACTAGATAATTATCACCAAATATCTTCACAATTCCTCCTAAGCTCCTTAAAATAATGGATATATTACACAATACCCCATAACTTTCTATTGTGATAATTAACTTCAAACTTATCTTACAATTTAGTCTCTCTCTACAACATATGAAAAATCTTAAACTTTAATGGGGTTCACTTCTTATATGTATAAAATGCAATACATATGTCATAAATACATATGCTAAAAGGCGGGTGTTACATTTCTCCCCTCCTTAAAGAAAATTTCATCCTCAAAATTTAATAACTCACTATCTTTGAGAAAAAGATATAAAGTTTTCTACTTCATTAGCTCTTCTACTTCCCATGTTGCTTCTTTAGGTGAATGATAACTGCACTTCACCTTTCAATATAAAATTTCTATCGGTTCTTCCACATACATTAATCTTTTAAAAATCTATTTCTTAGGCTATTATATCACATGACTAGGATCTAATCTATATCGTTTAAATATAAACACATGGAATACATCATGATTAAATAATAATTTCCTTAGCAAATCCAATTTATATGCCAACGTTCTACCTTTTTTCATAATTTTATATTGTCCCACGTATTTCGGACTTAATTTTTCTTTCCTTTCAAATCTTAAAATTCCCTTTTTATCATTTTAAAAGCTATACAAACTTCTCCACACTCAAATGAGACTTAAACCAACTCAGAGATACTCCAAAAACATACTTAACATTATCAATTCAATTCACAAACATAAGCTCAAAATATATTTATACTAACACAACATTAAATATTCGTATAGTCACATTTTATGATACATCTAGTATTCACAATCAACTCACATATAAAGGATTATATATATTCAAATATATGCATTTGCACTTCATCGTCTCCAACACCCACAATCATCAATTCCATATGAGAAAAGTATAAATATAATCAATAAGCAATCGAGTACACATCACACGAATCTCAATTCTCAATATTTTATTAAATGCTTGCATTCATCTCAACAATAAGGATAACATCTCATAATAATTCACATAAATATAATAATTCACATTTTCACATCTTATTCTCATTATTTGGTATCACTTGCCTTGTTGATGGATACTTAGCTATTCAACTTATCAACATTTACTCCCAACATAACCTCATTTATATCCAATATCATCATACAAGGATAATGAACAAGTAGAATTCACGCATTTCCTTTGTTATCAATGTGAGTCTATATCATTCATATGCATTCTTATTATTAATAGTATATATGCAATACCAAGTCCATAATATACTCACTTGGTATATCACACAAGCATTATTGTTCACATATGGTTTAGTGTAAAATCTGCAAGCGTACAGAATCGTATCAAGTAGTAAATAAAGATATCATCCCACAGAGATTGTAGATTGAATATTGCAATACTCACAATGTTTCATTATTTAGACAACAAAATAGAGTTTAGAATTTCAAAGAACAAAACTAAATCAAGAAAGGTAAGAACATAAATTCAATGCAAGTTTAAAAGCTAGGGTCCTTATTCTCAATTGGACTATTTCAAAGGATTGATTACCAACTAGGTCGACACTAATTCTAATTCATTTTGAAGGGATCTTAGAAAGTATAAGTTTTCCTCTCAGATAAACCTATAATTAATTGGAGATTAATTAACACTAAGTTTACTGGCTCTCACCAACCTAATGCCTTTTAATTCTAATTTTAAACACAACCTTAATCAATATTGATCCACTTAACTGTCTCTCAACTAACTAAACAATCAATAGGTCATTGCCTAATCCTACAGAACCTATCTCTTGATTAAGCCTATAGTGTCAATTCAATTCTAGGGTGATCAGTCCTACAAAAATATTAAGCACAATAACAATCAATGAATTAAATCTAGCAACCTAACATAATCACAATAAGCTCATGGTCAATTCAGAATAAGAACCCTAGAAAAGATCTAGCTACTCATGTTAAAGAGAAAAGAAAACAAACAAGAAATAAAAATCAATCTGAACATTATAATGAATAAATAAAAGAGTGATACAAGAAAAATTCCTTTCAAATGATGTCAGGAAGCTTTGCTCTTCTAACTTCAAGCCAAGTATCACCTCTACTATGAACTAAACAAATGAAATGGAAATGTATTCTGAAATAGAATCTAAGGTAAAACTAGAACAAAAATAAGAACAACCCAAAAATAGGAACAACCTCTTAATGAAAAGTAAATGGTCCTATTTATAGACCTAAAGACCTAGTGAGAAAGGTAATCTAACCCCTTTCAAACTCTATTTAATAAAAAACTAAGAGATAAGTCCCTTTCTATCTAAACTTCAGCTGAAAACTATCATCTCATTGGCTGCCACATCAGTCAGGCATGAGTGCACAATAATATGGCATGGCTGTGCAAGAAATACACTAATACTGCTCCTTTAGTCTTGCACGGCCATGCACGATTTTGGCACGGCCGTGCCACCTTGTAACATGGCAAAAATAACTTTTAGGCATGACCATGCACAAAGCAAGCATGACCATGCACATCCCCAACGTAGATAACTCTTTACCTTGAGTCTTTAGCCTATCTAAACTTCAAGGATTGATCCAATCTTTATCCTAATGCATCCTACAAAATAAAATTCAAAAGAAATTATCTAAAAACAACTAAATCCTAATAATTAAGACAAAATAATAAAACTAACTAAATTAACTAAAAACTAACTAATAATGCAACTACTAAGTCTAAGATGCAATAAAAT
>CATIWO010098360.1:0-31415 GCA_949673435.1 Macaranga tanarius | reverse complement strand
AATTTAAAACAATTAAATTATAAAACTTCTTTTAAACTTTCATAAGTAAAATTATTGTTAAATTTAATAAACTATTCAAATAATTTAAATATATAATAAAAATATTAAAGAACTCATTTAAACCTTTAAAATAATAAATAGATTCATTTTTCTAAAATTACTTTCGGGTAACTAAAATTACAATTCATTTATAAAAATATTATTTCCATACTTTTATTATTTAAATCAGTTTAAACATATTAAATAAATCATAAATTTTTATTAAAATCAATAAACAATAAAATATCCATTTTTCTATAAAAATATATTTAAACATAATTTCTTTTAAAAATTCATATCTCAAAATCTATAATTAATTTCACAAAACTTCCTTAATAAAGTTTAATCTACACAATTTAGAGTATTTAATAAAAATATAAAAATATTTTTGGTTCGGAACAGTAACTCGAATCGGAATAGTAACCTGAAAAATCCAATAATTTCAGAAAATTATGAAAAAAATATCAGTAGATATATCTCAACTGCATGATCAAAACCCATAGCTACAACAAAGTCTAAATCCTACTCAAATTAACAAAACCGGCCAAAAACTTAAAAATCTATATACCTCGAACCGAGGTGGTTGCCGGCATGGATCGGAGAAACGGACAGCAAATATGCGTTGCCCGGAGGACGGTGAGCTCACTGGTACCAGTGGCAGCAGCTGGTGACGTCGGAAGCGGCGCCGGCGACCTCTTTTCTCTTCGGCCAAAGAAAGAATGGAGGGAGAGAGAGGAAAGGAAGGGATGGCCGGAGTTGGGAGGCTGCTGGTAGCGTGGAGGAGCTGGCAGCAACAGCAAGGCGTGGCTGGTGGTAGCTGGCACAACAAATGATGGCTTGCGGGAGGAAGAAGAAGAATAAGAAGGAAGAAAGAAAAAGAAAAGGAAAAGGAAAGAAAAAAAAAAGAATAAAATAATAATATAATATAATAATAAGAGTAAAAACTATTTCACCCATTAAATCCCTCTCTAAAAATATTTTTACTAAAATAATTCTAACCTTTTAACTTTTAACAAAAATTATACAAACCCATAAAAATATATAAATACATAAAAATACCATCATCTAAATAAAATAAATTAAAATAAAATACTCATTTGACTATAATGCTATAAAAATAATAATTAACACTCAAATTCATATTTTAAGTTGATAAGAAAAATACGAGTCTTTACAAAATTTCTCACGTTGGTTCCCATAGTCTATATTTATAGATAAACCTTCCACCAACTCTCTTGTATTTATGATTCCCATAGACACCATATGATATATTCTCGTATAGATAGATTTATATTGCCCTATTATGAGGTATTTCTATTTTTACAATAAATATTTTATCAAAAAAGATGAAAAGAGAAAATATAAAAATGACTTCTACCAAATTATAGTTTATAAGAAAGCATTACTTCAACAAATGTAAACAATAAATAAATAAATAAGAGATGAACCATAATCTTTAATTCCAATTAATAAATTTATAACTAATATGTTTAAAATAAATTTCTATAGTACTTACATATATTGAGAAAAATATGTACCAACTTTTCCAAAGAATATATAGAAGAACAATTGGTAGAGATACTATACAGAAATACATTTTGGTGGCCATATTTCTAAATTAGTAACCAAAAACAAAGTCTATGTACTCTTTTTTGTTTAATAAACGATTTTATATTTCAATCATATAATGTAGATTTGACTCATATATTTAATAACTTATTACTTTAATTTATGTATTGTATTATGAATATTAAAGTTAAAACGGTAATTTTTTTAAATAATATATATATATATATATATATATATATATATATATACACACACCAAAGTAGTTAAAAATTAAATTAAGGGCAATTAAGTCATTTAAACTGTTAATAAAATTAAAGTGGAGCGAAATTATTAAGAGGAGTGCAAACACCCCCACCCTTCCTTTTTTTTTTATTTTTTTAATATATAGCCTTTTTTTGTTGCCTATCCATTCTAAGACAGATGATTTACCATCGAGTCACGGAGCCAAGACATTTATAGAGGACATGAGTTCAATCCCCACTCCCTATCCTCAAAAAAAAAAAGTATATATATATATATATATATATATATATTGTGAAAATTTAATAAAATATATATTTTTAATCATTATTAATCATTCAAAAAAACTAATAAATGAAAACTATATAAACGATATATGGTGTATACTAATATATAATAAGAGGAGAAAAAAGTGTTGAAAGTGAGTGTTGTTAACATTTTCATAACTAGAAAGCAAGTCTCGATGTCAATAAATAATATTATAACTTTTAAATTAATTATATATTGTTAGAATTGTTAAATTTCAAAATTAAAAATAATAACTAGTTACATTACTCTTTTTTGCTGTACAAATACGATAAATAAATTTTCATGTATTAATTCTAATATTAATACCTAATTGTTTAATTTTTTTAAAAAAATACCTATCTGTTTTCTTTGGTTAATTAATTATAAGGAAAAAAGGCATTATGAGGCCCTTGTACTCTCAATTCTTTTGGCATTGCATCACTTTGCTTTTGTTTTGATACATTGTACTCTTACATTTTTATTTTTCGGCATATTGCACCTCTATACTTTATTTTCCATCACATTGAACCTTGACTAAGATAATGACAGTTAAAAAAAATTTAATTTAGTCCCTGTAATTTTAAAGTTTTTCTATTCAATTCTTATGATTTTTGTTATTAATAATTAAGTCCTTAAAATTACTAAAATAATTCAATTAAACTTATTAAAAAATTTCAAATTATATGCTTTTTATATTATTAAGATGCCGGTCATTTATTTTTAATAGATTTATAAAACTAAAATTATATGTAATCATAAAAATTATATCATATTTTAATTATTCATTAAATATTTATATAATTAATACAATAATATGGAAAAATTCAATACATAATAAAAAATTTTTTGAGAAGCAAGAGACTTTCATTACGAAGAAGAAGAAAAAGAAAAAGGCCTTACATCAGCAAGAAGAGGCTCCTAATACAAGGAGGGTATTCTTCCAAATAAATAAAATCCTTTTACAAACTGACAACAGAACAAGCTAAAATATGAGCTACATTATTACCACTTCTAGGAACAAAACGAAAGGAACTAACAGCAATAAAATGCTCAAAGTGGAGGATATCTTCATGAATCAGGCAAACACTCGAAACATCGCAAGACTTCTGCTTTAGATGATTAATTAACGTTAAACAATTTGATTCAACCTCTATATTACGCAAACCAGCATCAGCAGCAACCTGAAGCCCAAAGGGCATTGCCTAAGCCTCAGCCATCGCTGCATCCCACCTTGAATCAACTCTTCGTCTAGCAGAAAGAATCACTTGATCTAAAGAATCTCGAATAATAAAACCTAGCCCAACTGCCATCCTACCAGGATACACCGAGGCATCAAAATTCATCTTGAAGCTATCCACCCTCGGAGACAGCCAACGATCAACAATAACTGGCTCACATCGCTGATCATCGTCAGCCTTCAGACGAGCAGCCTTAAATATAGCTAACTATTTGTTGGCATGGAAGCTGATCAAATATGGAGGTGACGGTGAAGCACTATGAACAACATTATTCCTATGAAACCACAGCATCCATAAAACATAGATAACAAAGGCGAAAGCATCCATTCCCAATCTCAGATGCACTTCTTGAAGCCAGATATCAATAGTGGGCTCCCGAAAACTCCCAATTAGAAGAGATAACTGAGAAGAAAACCAAACAACCCAGACCCAAGGACAGTCCCAAAAAATATGTAGCAAAGATTTAGGTCTATTCCCACAAAGACAGCACTGTGTAATAACAGGTAAACCCTGAAGTGACAGCATTTCAGCATAAGGTAAATAGTGTACTGGGACTAGCCCTCTCCTGAGTCTGAAGCACTTGAGCCAGATAGTATCCTGATTTAACAGTGTACTGTCCATTCTTAGAATGAACCCATAACTAACTATCAGCAGGAAGATGAAAACTGATGGGCAGCTTAAGAATTTCCTCGGCCTCAACAGGCATAAAATGTTATCGAATGAGAGACACCTTCCATTGTTTGACACCAGAGTCAATTAATTGATGCACCTTACATAAATCATCACTACCACAATGAGATAAAAGTTTCAATCCCGAAAGAGTTGGCACCCATGAGTCCTCCCAAATACGAATAGACCTGCCATCTCCAACTCTCCAACAAAGCCCTTTTTTAAGCACAGGGACTACTTTGAACAAACTACGCCATAAATAGCTAGGTCTATATCCTAAATCCACCTCGAGTATTGAAGATCTTGGAAAGTATCGAGCCCGGAGAACCCGAGCTGCCAAAGAATTTAAAGATGACAAAATAAGCCAAATTTATTTACCTAACAATGCCAAATTAAAAAATTGCAAAATCCTAAATCCAAGCCCACCCTCATATTTGGGCATAGACAGTTGCTCCTACCTGAGCCAATGCATTTTTTTAGTCCGCAGACATATTGCCCTACCAAAAATTGCTTATAAAAGAGTGCGCCTCGTTATAGAAAGTAAATGGGAGTAAGAAACAGCTCATCACATAAGTTAGTATAGCCTGCGCTATAGACTTAATTAACATTTTTTTTACCTGTAGTCGAGAGAAACTTCTCCTTTCATTATTTTAGTTTCCTCCATATACGATCCTTCAGAGAAGAAAAATTACTTTTTTAGACCGACCCACAACCGTAGGCAAACCCAAATATTTTGAAAATTGTCCTACACCTTTCACTTCCAACAAACCTTGGATCTCATCACGTCAACCCGCGACAACATTACAACTAAAAGCAACTTTTGATTTTTGAAAATTGATTTTTTGCCCAGAAGTAGCCTCATATTAAGTCAAGGTATCCTTGATTACCTGCACCTCCTCCTTGGTTGCTCGATAAAAAAAGATATTGTCATCAGCAAAAAATAAATGAGAAATCTCAGGACTATGCTGACACACCTTAGTAGGATGAAGTGCCCTGGTAGCAAAAACCCTCTGAATAAGAGCAGAAAGCTCCTCTGCACAAATGAGAAATAAATAAGGAGAAATAAGGTCTCCTTGTCTCAATCCCCGTTGGGGAACCAAATGACCTGTTGGCTTTCCCTTTATTGGAAAGGAGAAAGAAACTGAACTCACGCACATCAAAATTAAATGAACAAAGTGATCAAGAAACTCTATCTTTCGTAAGACACACTCAAGAAAACCCCATTCGACTCGATCATATGCCTTACTCATATCCAATTTCAGAGCCATCACTCCCTTCTTTCCTTTAATCGTATGCTTCATCGCATGGAAAACCTTAAAAGCTACCATAGTATTATCTAAAATCAATTGCCCAGAAATAAAAGCACTCTAGGAAGGATGAATAATAGATGGTAGCACCGGCTTCAACCGATTAACAATTACCTTAGAAATTAGCTTGTACACTACATTACACAAGGGGTCTCAAATCCTTCACATTCTCAGGACATTTAAGCTTGGGAATTAAAGTAATAAAAGTATGATTTAGTAGAGAAGGCATCTGACCTGTTGTTAAAAAATTAAGAACCAAACCAGTCACCTCCTCTCCCACAATATGCCAATATTTCTGAAAAAATAAAGCATAGAAACCATTTGGACCAGGGGCTTTACATGGATTCATTTGCTTTAAAGTTCCTTCCACCTCTTTATGGGTAAAAGGGGCTGTCAATATATCAACACATTCCCTAGGTAAAGAAACATCAATTGTATCAAAAATATTAAAACACCTCGAAGTACTAGATGAAGAGAATAAACTACCATAGAAATCAATTACCACTTTTTCAATTTCAGAATCACCAGTCTTCCATACTCGCAAATCATCTCTAATGCCAGATTCGTCTTCTTATGATAGAAAGCTTATGAATGAAAGAACTTTGTGTTGCAGTCACCCGCCTCAAGCCATAGGGCTTTGACCTTTGGCGCCAATATAACTCCTATTTTTCAAGCAACCCATTAACTCTATTCCAAAGATCAACCATCCATTGAGGTGTAATGGACCCATTCGAATGCTTTTGGCAATCTTCCAACCGTTTGATAGCCTGATCAGCCTCCTTATTCAAATGCCTATACTTTTTTAGGTGCTAATCCTGAAGAACTGCCATACAATTGCTTAATTTATTTTGGATTGGAAGGCCAGCAGAAGACATATCCGAATCAACCCAAGATCGTTTAACAAGATCCTCACACTCAGAGTCAGTCGGCCAAAAAGCTTTAAACTGAGGAACTCTATGGAAGGAAGACTGATAATAATGATTTGTCATAGTCAACAAAATAAGCAAATGATCAAAGGAAATTCGAGCCAAATGCTCAACCCGAGCTCCAGGAAACAAGGAGAGCCACTGAGAATTTAGAAGGAAACGGTCCATACATTCTTAAACATTACAATCGCCCCTCCTCCCATTATCCCAAGTGAATGCAGATCTAACAAATCCCAAGTCATGAAGATTAAACTTCTGCAGCACTTCCCTAAACATAGCCATGCTTCGAGAGTCCCTATGATAGCCACCCAACTTTTCATTGCTAAATAAAATTTCATTAAAATCACTAAAAGCCAATGTGGGCATTTGCCTATCACCACATAGACTAGATATTAGCTCCCATGTCCGATACTTAGAACGAGCTTTAGGCCACCTATATAAACAAATACCATTCTATACAACATCAAAAGAAGAATCAGTTAATTTAAAACTAATATGATGAAAAGAAAAATTAATAACATCCAGCTGCAAATTATTTTTCCACAGTAAAAACAAACCACCAAAACGTCTATGAGAATCAATTATAAAAAGAAAATAATCTTGGAAATGCCATCGCACAACTTGAGCTTCAGAAGAATGCAATCGGGTTTCCATCAAGAAAAGAACATCTGGCTCCCTCTTCCTAACAAAAAAAAACATAGACCTAAGCATCCAAGGATTTCCCAACCCTCAGATGTTCCAGCTAAAGATCCTTTTGTGGCATGGCGGGCCTGCCCAATAGCCTCCGCCTTACAACACTGAACGGTAGTTGCCACCATTATGCCTGTTTTAGATGTTTTTGTAGGTGTGTCTCCAGCCTCTACCACATTTTTCGGAGATAAAGAATGCATATAAGAAAAGGTCCTTTACCACCCACAATAATAGGACTTTGAAGAGCAATTGGAACCATAGTCAGGACCCCATCCTTCTAAGATGATCTGCCTCGAGTCACTCTCCTAACTCTTTTCATCTTCTTTGCAGAAACCGAATCAGTAAGAGAAACAGTGAGAGCATTAACCAAATTATTATTTTCCAAAAGATTACTAGTTGTAGCTTGGAAACCACTATTGACAGGTGACTCAAGAGACAAAGTATCTCTGGCTCGAATGTCCACAGACTGATCCCCGGACTGCTACAATGGAGAAGGCATAAAATACATAATAAATTTTTTAATCACTATAAAAATACATGGTTTATTGAATAAATAAAATACTATAGAAAAAATATAATATTTTTCAAATAAAAATAAATAAAAAATTTATCATATACAATCATCTCTCTTACAATTAATATTCAATAAATTATAATTCTATTAATTAATATTTTTATATGAATAAAATATAAATTTCGTATAATATTATCTTTAAACTTATGAAAGTTAAATTTATATTATTGCTACTAATTTTTTTATCATCATCAAAATAATTTAGATTCTCTCATATTTGGAAATATAACAGACGTTAACAATATTTGAAAAATAAATAAGTTATAATTAAATAATTATGATTGATATTAAAATTAGTTTAAAATTTTTTAAAAATAAATATATAATCATATAATAAAATAACACATCAATTATTTATTTTAAATTATAAACTATAGGGATAAATACATAAATAGTGTCTGAACTTTTTCACTTATTCTATTTTGGTATTTGAACAAATTATTTTTATAATTAGGTATCTAAACTTGTTAAAAACTTCTAAAATGGTATCTCTTGTAGGTTTTACAGGTTAAAATGACTATATGTCCTATTTAAACAGTAAATTAACTTAAATGTCCATCTTTTATATTAAACTTTATTTTCTTTTTTATTCTAATATTTTTTAAGAAAATTATTAGAAATAAAAAAGTATTTTTTATTTATTAAACAAAATTAGAAAAATTATTTTTATTTTTTATTTTTTATTTTTAATTTACTAATTACAGTGGCTGAATTTAATTTTTTATTCATGATTTTAGTGAAATTAAATTTTTATTCACTAAAAAATTATTTTTTTATTTTTAATTAGAATAAATAAAATTTTATTTATTTTTATTTTTATTTTAGTTAAATTATATTTTTCTTTTCACTTTTCTAAGTTTAATATTTTTATTTTTATTTTTTATGATAATATTTCAATTTTATTTTATTTTAATAATATTCAGTATTTTTTTTTCAAATTTAATATATGAGTGAAAAAATAAGAAATTGAAATCTAATATAAAAAAGGGCATTTGAGATAAAATATATTGAATATTAGATTATAGTGGTTAAAGCACAATAAATTGACTTAAATGTCTTTTTTATATTAGATTTTATAATGTAATTTTTTTGCACTCATATATATTACATTTGAAAAAATATACTGAATATTATTAAAATGAAGTAAAATAAAAAATAAAATTGAAATATTATTATAGAAAAATAAAATAAAATGTAAATATTAAATTTGAAAGAGTGAAAACGAAAATACAATTTAACTGAAATAAAATATAAATAAAATTTTATTTATTATAATTAAAATAAAATAATTTTTTTAGTGAATAAAATTTAGAATGACTAAGAAATTAAATTCAACCACTATAATTAATAAATTAAAAAAATAAAAATAAAATAAAATTTTTCTTATTTAGTTTGGTAAATAAAAATTATTAGAATAAAAAAAAAGTTTAATATAAAAGAAGGGTATTTAAGTCAATTTACTGTTTAAAATAGGATATATAGGCACTTTAACCTGTAAAATCTGCTCGAGATACCATTTTAAAAATTTTTAGCAGGTTCAGACACCTGATTATAAAAAAAATTTGTTCAAACACCAAAATAGAAAAAGTAAAAAGGTTTAGACACCATCTATGCATTTATTCCTATATAAAAAATAAGCAGCTCCATCGACTTAACAATTTTTTATCAGTTTTTTATTTAAACATCTCAACTTTGATTAAAAATATTAATAAATACTTTTCGTCTAAATGATATATATTTTTTTAAAATTAAAATAAAACTATTTAAATTCATTAAAAGTGTTTATAAAATCATATGTTTAGTTAAAATAATAAATTTATAAATTAAGTACTAGCTATTCTCTGGCATCTCGAGACATCTAGCGGGAACAAATTACCATTTTGTCTCCCACCATTTATCTCCTCTCAAATTGATAATTTACCCGATCCATATATATTTTTGATCAAATGTTGCTTTTATAACGAGGACATGATGAGTTAAAATATTTGATGTATATATATCTAGATGTGCGAAAAACTACAGGAGATACTGTGCTTTGTATCAAACAAAAAGTCAATAAGAAATGTGTCAAATGGCTTTGGAAGGTAAAGGAACAAGGTTTCGATACTCTGCTAAAGCCCATAGTGGGTAGATATTCCTGTATGCTGCATAATGTAGCATGCAGTTCTTCATGAACACCCCAGTGACTTCCTGTCATTTTAAAAAAAACAACATTGTATTTAAATTAATTATGTCTATTATCAATGTATTTAAATTAATCAACAACCTTTTCTAGTTACCTGCTGAGGAAAATCACCATCTTCTAGCTGAGAATTGATTATCAGCTTTGCAGCTCGGTGAAGTGGTGCTGGGTCTCTGTCCATCTGTTGTCCCATCAAAATCAACAGAGGAGCATCAGAATCACGTACAACTCCGTCCTGTTCACATTAATTATACAACACAAAAATGTAGGTATATGCTCACCTGTCCTGCATTCATTAGACCCATCATTGCCCAAGCTGTATGTACTAAATTTGATCGATTTCCTTCAAGAGGCACATATTTCTGCGTTCACAATTCAATTTGTTTTTTTAGTAATTCTTCGACCTTCTGTCAATTTCAGAATTTATTATTATTTTACCTTCTCAGGGCATGAAAGATAGCTCTCTCCCCAACCTCCATCCTCTTTCTGTATTCTGAGAAGAAAATCAACACCTTTTTGTATTGCTGCACAATTGTTGTAACTCTTGCCAGCAGCTGCTAAGCCTCCCAGTGCAAACCATGTACCATAAGTGAAGCATACTCCCCAGTTCCCATACCTATATATATATATTCATCATGAATTTAATTCATTTTCTCATTCACTTGCACAAAAGCTAACTAACTGTTCTTAATTAATTATATACCATCCGCCCTCCAAACTTTGTACATCTTCAAGGTATCGCACTGCATTGCTGGTAAAATTCTCTATCTCCTTCTTTCTATGCCCAGGGTATAACTTCTTGAACAAAACCAATGCATGGATTGCAGATGAAGTACATTCCACATATTCATGCTCAATGACTATGTCAGCGAAAAATTCCGTCGGATTTAGCACCTGAGAGGAATTTGAATTTCAAGATTGTATATCATTTGCCAATGAACATTCATTAAAATTCACTTTTAAAGAATCATCAAAAAAGGAAAAAAAAAAAAAAGTATCACAAAGTAACTTACTTCCAGCCATTCTTGAGTCCCAGCGGGCTCCCATGCTGCTAAACCTCCATTTTTACTCTGCCAAAGATTAAAATTCAATAATAACGTTTACTCATTTCAAGTGCTTCAATATTAAGAATAATGCTATTATTAATTAAGAGAGGTCCTCACCTGCAACGAAAGAAGGATATTGACGGCGTCGTACAACTGCTGGGGCTCCATTTTCTCTCCAACAATCTCTGGCGCCATCATTGAGAAAAGTAGGCAGCACTGCATGGTGTAAGTGAAATTAATTAAAGAGGCACGTACTAGCTACTTGTGGTTACATTCAAGAAATGCACAAATTAAGTTTGTTACCTTCAATCCTTCAGCAGTGCAATCTGAAACCTGCCATCCATGGTCCTGGTCAGAAAAGGTCCATGATCCCTTGGAGATATGCCTATACATGCTTTTGAAGTCGCCAGAAGGATTGTCCTTGACCTGAACAATTTACTTTTTATCATTAATACAGAAAAAAGCTGTAACTCAATGAAAAGCAGAAGCAAATTAAAGCAACATATATACTATAGTTGAGATTCAAAAACAGAAATAATAAACCTGAGATTTCTTTATGAAGTCGTGGCCTCTCTTGAGTACATCTCCTATTTCTTCAGTAAGATTACTAGCAAGCAAGGCTTGAATGGCAAAACCAGTATCCCACTGCTGACTTCCGAAACTCTGCGGAATTGCCAACGTGTTAATCATATATATATATATATATAAAGCGCCTTAATTTGGGAGGAATCTGATTGAAGTCAGTCCGAAAGTACAATTGATGAGTTAAAAAGAAAGAAAAAAAACCTGCATTTTCATTCCGTCTTCAGCAACCCAAATGTAATCAGGAATCCTAGCGAGATGTTTCTTGAAATAATTGCCATTTGGATCTTCAACCCAGCAAGCAAGCATGCAAAGCACCTGCATGTGAATGCATGATAAAGTGGTAGATATATATACAGTAGTGCATATCGCAAGCCGAAAGGATTGCATATAGTATTATTGAAGGAAATGAAAAAACCTTTTCGACACAGCCAATGGTTATGTAGCGACTGTTTTCATCTTCATAGTGAATGTGGTTCATGGTGACCTCGAGAGCCTTTTTCCTGATCAACTTGTTGAAAGGCCAACGAGTGAGAAGAGGCTCGGTGAATATGTAGAGAGCATCCCACATCAAATCTTGCATCAAAGGATGGGGATAGTAGAGATCTTCCTGCAGTATCAATTATTTTATTTCATATATTTCATTAGAATAGAGTACTACAGTACTACTGTAATGTAAAGTAAAGCAAATTAAAAAAAGAAATTAAGGAGAGGAACTGACAGGAGCACATTGATGACGGGTTCTCTTCCAGTTGACTTGATCATAAGGTTGAGTATGGAGTTCCTGTCTGAGTTGAAGGATGAGAGGAGTAATAGGGCCCACAAACCTTTTCCCATACAGATAAGACATTGGCATGTAAACCATCCGACAGTAGCACCACATTTTTGCTGCATTTCGATCCATTAATCCCAAGTTTCAATCATCGCATCCATATTATCGTTATTATATTAATTATTATAGGGAAGAAATTAAAAAAAGGTACCTGGGTGCATAGGTAGGAAAGAAGGAAGGATCCAAAATTCGGGAGGCATGGGGTTGCTTCCAGACCAGTCATACACACCCAGTATCTGACCAATGTATCAAAACATATACAACATTCATGTACAATAATTCACAAAGAAAATTAGTGAAAAGAAAAGGATTAATTAAGTTGTAGGTACCGAGAGCCAAGTTTTTCCCCAGGAGGGAATGTAAGTAACACCACCGTGTTGACGAATCCATGTTCTGGCTCTAGCACAAGCATTGTCTTGACCACCGTCAGGTCCTTGGCCCAGAATACGCATACAAATGTAGTTGAGAACGGTGCAGAACATGGTGCTGTGGCCTTCAATGTGCAGCCCCCAACCACCATCTTCATTCTGATGGCAGTAAATGTACCTCAGTATTTCTTTACGATGCTCCGCTGGGAAAACGCTATCCAAATGCCCTGTTATGTACATACACATAACCTGCAATGCAAGTTTTTTTTTTTTTATTTAGATTAATTTTAGCCACCAGACACACACACACCACACAGACGATAGATCGATGCACTTACTAATGGAGGAAGGAAGAACAATGGGCCGGCATTTTCAGCAGGCCAATGACCATCACGAGCCTGCAGTGCGGAAAAGAAATGGACTGCCCTTCTTAGTGCCTGTGTAGCCTTCTCATATGTTATCTCTTCTCCTTCTTCTATTTTCACTTGTGCTATTTTTTGTTGGAAATTTTTCTCCTTCAAAAACTGCAGTATTGTTATTGTAATTATTATTATTATTATTTTAACAAATAACCAGAACCCAAAGGGTCTAGAAAAATAGTGGCAACATCATACTTACTATATATGTGAAACTTTTCAGGCAAATTGCTGGCTAATTATTATTATTATTATGCAAAACATTTTTACAAGAAAAGATCAAACAATTTTGTGCATGCAAATAATGTGATAGGCAGTAGGCATATATTTGTAACTTAATTAACTGATAACAAAAGGGGAACTAAAGAAGGTCATCTCGTCATGTGGAATGGGTGAAGTGGGGAATACAGATAAATATATAATTGTTTTTTTTTATTTGAACATTATGTGGAAATTATATTAAAGTTGATGTATATCTTCTTTTCATTTTCCTCATCGTTAGTACCGTTGATTGATAATCTTATTATATTTATATTATTGTTTGTAGAAAACGTGGGTATTTCGCTTAAAAGCTAGAGAAAAATTTTGATGCAGATCATATTGTTCTACAGTATTTGGAGCGTCATAATGCACGGTACGACTTTAAAAGGGCATAATTTTTGATGCTGGATAAATTACGAGACTCATAATATATCAAAACGAAACTGATTCAGAGACCTACATTTGTTATGGCAGTTTTAGGCTCAAATTACATCGATTAAGGCTTTATTTTGGGCTTTAAAGTTTTATGTTTGTTATTTTTTGTGTTTTGACCTTTTGTTGGGTCTTTTAGTTATTTTCTTTTAGAGATTTTCCATTAGTACTATTTATTGGTCATGTTCTCTTAAAGACAACAGTTTTTTTTGGACAATTTATAAATTGAAATCCTAATTTTTTCAATTTTTGATATTTTTTTAAATCAACGATAATTGATGTCTATTATTCTAGTATTCGTTTGAATCAACAAATTGATAGAAGATTGTTTTCAGTATTCGTACGCGAATCAACAGAATTTAATACATATCCCTTTAATTGTAAGCTTCCGCTACGTCAAATTTGCAGGTCTTCATAGGATATATATGTATATATAGATGTTTAATTAATTATATATATATATATATCTTCCTCTTATTTGGCTTATTTTGAATGATATATATAGTAGATAATTTTAGGAATTGACTTACTTCTTACTTTCTTATCTTCACCTAACCTTCAACTTTCTTTTATGCTTAGAAAAATTATATAACATAAAAAGAAAGCAAAACAAAAAATCCTTTGCCTTGCTTAGCGTAATTTTCTGTTTTACTACTAATTACTTCTACCTACCATGTTTTTATCGTCACAATTTTTTATATTTGTATTTCATTTCTCTAATACTACTACATAAATAGTATATATATCAGTTTTGGGATTAAAAATAAGAAATAAATCTGTTATTGCTGGAGAAAAGTAAATGTATTTATTGGTAAATCTTGCTTACTAAATATTCATTATAAACATCGAGGAGGAAGAATTGAAGAAGACAAGTTCAATTATGTCTATGGTAAATATGATACTAATTGATGTATATTGGTAAGTTTGAGCAACAAAATTTTCTAACTTTTTCTATAACGAAATTAATTAAAAGATATATATTTGAGTTTCAATTACAGTTGTTCATAAATTTTAACTTCATCGACAAGAAAATATAAAACTTATCAAAGAAAATAAAATAATATATATAAAAAAAGAAAAGGACCATATTCATTAAATTAAACGAAATTTAGAAACCTTAATTAATAAATTAATCAATTGTCTTGTGGGTGATATATATACAACAAACAAAAAAGAAAATACCTGCATGCGCCAGAGAAGGTCACCACTGGGCTTGACCTGATAGCGATTCTTGCAAAAAAGACGACGAACTTCTTCGACCTGAGCACGCTCCTCAGGAGTCCCAGCCTGAGGGTCGAACTCCCATATCTGCCTTCCAACGTAGTTGTTTGTGCTGTACAAGTATTCCTCCTTTCCACCTTCTGCGATCTTCAACCTCCACATATTTTTCCCACCTGCAGATCATTTTGTTAATAATTAACTATTAATATAGCTAGCTATATATCTATCTATCTATATATATGTATATAGGTACTGCTGCTACCTATATATACATGATAAATCTATCTATTTATGCATAATTCCAATTTGGCCATATATATGTGTATGAATGTGTTACTGAACAGTAACATACCAGGAGTTAAAAGGCTTGAATTGATGACACCAGAAGGATGAGAAAGGCTAAACACACTTGTGCTTCAGTCAGCTAGTTGGCTATATATAGAAGGGAATCAAGGAGAAACATAAAGAGACAGATTGTAAGCCAAAATTAGTTTTGAAGTTCGAAGAGAAATTAAGTAGAGAGCAGTTAATTAATTATATGAGCTCTGTGTGTGTCTATGTTTACAAGAAGATATAATTAGTTCCTTAATGTTGTTCATTTATATAGGCAAATAATAAACTAAAGGGGCCCCTAATTAATTTCCTAGCTAATTAATTACTTGAAGTTAGATTCCTTTTTTTATCCCTCTCCTCTTATCGCTTTCTGGTTCTGTTTCACGTATGTATACTAATTAAAGGGGTGATAAATACTTCAATTTTTTCTATTTTCCTTATTAATTTTTAAAAAAAAAAAAAAAAAGTGGTGGAAACACGAATCAAAAAATATATATTAACTTTTTTACTCATGTTTCATGTATATATTTAATCAATGATGTAATTTAATTGCAGGTTGGTAAAGGTGCATCTCTATATATAGTTTTTTTTTTTTTTTTTTTTGTCATATACCCACCAACCTTGATTAACCGTTTAACCAATACCCATCACCCACCCAAAAACTAATTTATTAATTACATGATGAATTTAATATTCACATGTTTATTAATACATATGTTCTTTAATATTATATAATAATTTATTGCTCTTAAGAGGTCAAAAAAGTTGGGGGCTTTCTGTAATACCTTGAAGGTATATATACCTTTAATTTTTTAACCATTGGATTAAATTATAAAATATAAACCATTTGATTAAAATTATAAAGATAACTTACAACCGGTAGAAAACGTTATCTCTGTAACGGAGAATAACTTTTATAAAGGAAATTTTTTTTTTTTTTTACTTAAACGCCTCAAACCCCTTCTTTCTAATAAATCACTCTAAAATTTGCCCATCACAAGCTATTCTACTCTTTTTCAAGAAATTAACCTTTCTCTTTTTATCCTCCTCCTTATCAATTTATTTCTTTTTTTGTCTCTCTTCTTTTCTTTTTGATATCTTTTTTCCTTTTTGGGTGCTAAGTACTGCTAATTAAAGAAAAAAAAAAGTGGTTTATTAATTTTTCATGGTTGATTGTAGCAACAATACTAATACCCAAGTCCTTCACTTCCAGTATCAATCACCACTTACTAATAGTTCATTTTCTTCTTTATTTGTGGACTAATCAATGTTAAATATAATGAATCTCGTACAGAAAATATATTCACTGCCTTCATTTAGTGGTTCACCACAAAATATTACATATAATGATTCTCCTAAAACTATCAATTGTGGTTGATAATAAAATGATATATGGTTGACCACAAAATGATACATGTTAACCACACTGAAATGAATTGACCACAAACTATTAAATAAAAATATAGGTTGACCTAATTATATTAACAAATAAAAATTTAATCACACGAGGAACCAAAAAAATTCCATAATAACAAATTATTAAATTCAAATAGTTGTAAATTTATAAATATTTATTAACTAACCTGAACTTTTGATGTTGAATATGAAAGACAAAAAGTAATGGTTGAATTTGAAAGATGAATCTAAGGGATCGAAGTAGTAATTGATCGAATTTGAGAGATAAAAAGTGATATAAATCTTTCAATTTTTTTTGGGTTAGGGTTTCTAGTTAATAAAATTTTCACTGGCTTTTAAAAAGTTTGAAAAGTGTTAAAAAAAATAACGCAATTAAAAACGACGTTAAAACCTTTCAAAAAAAACGACGTTAAAAAGATTACCGACTAACCTATTATAATAAGTAATCTTTTTTTTTTTAATTTTTTATTTTTAACGGTAGCATTATCTTCAAAGTATTGTAGAAAAATAAAAAAAGCTATATAGAATTGTTTTATACTCCATAAAAGAAAATATATTGTGGAATATAATTTAAGCACTAGAGATCAGGAGAAGGCACAAGTCCATATATAGATATCAACAAATTAAGTGCAACAGATCGATATACGCATGGGCTTCACTGAGAAATGAAACAATTACGCTTCCTAATTATATATTATGATATTAATTTGTTTGATAAAATTTATAAAATAATTATATATATACATATGTGTGTGTGATATTGTGCCCATGCATTTTCTTTCACTTTCCTCTTTCAAACATTGAACTATTATCCGCATTATTCAAAAAAAGCTGCCGTTTACTTCATCCATATCGAATCCAACGGTTAATCTCTAATTCCACCTGGTTGCTAGTTTTGGCATCGGTGGAAAATGGAAATTTGATTTCTTGTTTATTTTTATTTTGTATATTCCATTTACTTAATTAATGTAAGATACACTATCTATTAGGACGTTGATGAGTTGATCTAGGACTCTTCCAGATTAATCAGAAGTCTTGAGTTCGAGCCATGAGAATGCAGCTGTTTTAAAACTTTTGAAGTAGAGTTTATCCTATCTTACGGACCTACACCGCTCGAACGATGAATAGTCTGAATGTGGTATTTTTCCCAAAAAAAAATTAATGTAAGATACACTATATACTATCATATTTTTAAATATTGTAGATTTTATTACTAAATTAATAGAATATATTTTTAAAAAATTTATTAAGTAATTTATATGTACTCTTTTATTTAATAATTGAGTGTATAATATATTTAAATTAAACAAAATTTAATTTGTTTCTGTATGCCGCGAGCTACCCAGATAATTTTATTTTAATCTTAACTAGATTATGTATCACACATGATATGAATTTATTTTTATGTGTGTACATATACTAATTTTGCTTTAGATTGCGCATCTGGCCATTATATATAATACTCGATACACTGCTAATTCTTACCCTCTGTGCTAAATTTTTTTGTACTAAATTAAAAAAAAAAATTAATTTAAAAAATTTTAAGAATCAAAAAGTTTATAGTTGACTGTTCTCCAAAAAAAAAATGTTACAACATCATTGTTTAATAATAAATATAAAATATAATTATTCTTTTTTAATAAAATAAATTTAAAATTTATAATAATTGATAGGAAAGTGAAATTTGTCCACAAACAAAAGTGGGGCAATTGCCCACCTTCTGTAACGTGACCAATAACTAATTAAAGGACAATGATCGCAAAATTTTTTTACAAAAATATCCAATACAGGGGCATTCAATATTTTTTTTTTTGACTTTGATAAATTGTCAAGTGGCACGGGTTGTGATGCACTGTTTGCATCGCAACCCGCGACACTTGACATTTTCTCTAATTAAAATAGTTGTTGCAGCCTTTATTTGGCGGTCTGATATTTTTTTATTTCTTTAAGAGAAAAAAATGAATCTTTTATTTATTAAAAATTAAGAACATATCTAATTAACAAAATAATAATAATATGAATACAATTAAAAAAATATCAAAATAAAATCTAATTAAAATTATAAAATTTTTTGTTATTATTTTTTAATCGCGTTGATAGAATTATTCAGTTAGCCAATAACTCATCAAGTGGTACTCAAAAAATTCCAAATATGTATTTATTAATTCGTCTATACATATAACAACGAAAACAGTACAATAGATAATTTAAATTCTAAATTTTAACAAAATTGTAAAAATTTAATTTTCAAAAAGAATTATCTCTATTATTAATTTAATCAGAGATTATGCGACTTTTTATTTTTTTCTAGAAAAGAAATTAAAGATGCATGCACAACATATATCACAATGCATGTCTTTTAGGAAAATAAATTTTCGCGTGTTGGATCCGGTTATTGAATCTTTCTGTATTAATTTTTTGTATAGGCAGCTGGCCGGTTAAAGATTGATTTTTCTATTTTCACTAATTATACGTCTTCATTTCTTAAATTATAAATATAACTACATATGCCTTCAAGAATATTCCTATGCAATAACTTGGAACATACGACTATTGGTAGTAGCTAGGATACTTAACCAATTCATTTATGTTTGTCTTTAGTATTACCTTACGTTGAGATTATCATCACCAATTAATGAAAGTTGCAAAATGTTAATTAATGTGTATATATATATATAATTTCTTAATAATTATACTCCATTTTGATTTCATTTACAAAGCAAATGGCTTAATTATCCTTACTTCAAAAAATAATTATGATTTTATGATTAAAATATGAAAAGTGTATTTTCACAATAATTAATATTTCGTGTATTTTGTATATTGAATTCCACTTGACTATCTACGGTTTTATTGCGTGTAAGAGGTGGAATAGAATAACCCAGTTGAAGAGTAATTAGCATACGCGCGCGTTGTGTCCCATAATAGGTCTTATTCTTCTACCCTTTTTCGGGAACGTAAAAAAGTTTAATTTTATCACTGTAATATTTTTTTCTACCATTGTTATTTATTATTAACAACATATCTAATAATTATATGTAACTAGTCATGATGAATTATATTTAATAGTTACGTTGACATTAAAATTGAATATAAATACATTAATAAACTATTATGATGTTTATTTAATTATTATTTTTATTTTAGATATTACTGTTAGTAATAAAAAGTAACCAAATAAGATTAGTATAATAATTTTTTAAGTTGATATTATTATAAACTATGCAATTAATTTATAAATTATAATTTATTAAAATTATATAATTAATTATTTTAAATATATATATATATATATTATTTATAGTTGCGCACAACGTACGGAGAGTTGAATGAGTAATTGTATTATTAATTTAGGAAGGATGGAGTAGGTAGGTACCTGCAAATTGAAATAACTAAAAATCACAGTACAAAAAATCAAGCGTTGAATTGAATCCACTTTTCACTTTAGTGCCAGAGGTGCGTAGCTACCCAACCAAACCAAATTCAACCCATTGTATTGTATTGGATTTTTCTGCCTTTTCAACGTTTTGATCCAGCTGATGAAATTTTAAAGTGGAATTCTCAGATCCATTAGCATTAGCATTAGCATTAGCATGTGTGAAAATCAATATAATTTATTTTAAAGTTATAATTTTTTTAATAATAACATGTGTATGTGTGTATATAATTACTTATAAATATAATAAAATAAAAAAAATTTCTATCACTACACTCGATTAAATTATAATTTTAACTATAAAGAAGTTTTAATTTTTAATTAAGCATAAAGAAAATGGTGGGTGGGGGTTGACACTTGACCGGCCTTAAGCTTTAAAGGGATCGGAAAACAGGCAAATTGCAAGGAGAAGTTAATTAAGAAAGTCGGTCAATTCCCACAATCGAAAGGGACAATATTATATTATATTATATGCTTCCATTCCATTTCTTAGATTCTTCAGTGGCCGCGGTTTCATATTTATTATGGATCGAGTTTCACTTCACTTTTTAATCAATCAATTAATTAATTAATTAATTATAATTACATAACTAATTTAAATTTTTATAATAACATGGATGAATTCACCATACCATGTTTTATGGAAATCATTTTTTTTTTTTATCTAATTATTTTAATATAATTAATTTAGATCACCAATTATGCACAAAATGAGTTGATGATTCTAAAATTTCTTGTTACGAGATAAGTTAGCTATAGTGATTAGTGTGTATGCGCCTTTTGTTTCTTTCACGGAACAGTTCATTAACCACCACTTCCTATTCTTTGTCATATCAGTGATCCACAAATGGGAGGTCTGACTTGACTTTGAATTTATTCATAATAAATAAGAATAAAATGTATTTTTAATTTTATTTAAAAATAAAAAAATAATTTTTAAAATATATTTATAATATTTTTAAAACATATCTAAATAGTTATATTAATGATAAATCATATAAACAACATTTTTATTATTAAAATTGAGTGTTATATTAAAATTTTATTATTAAATAATAACGATATTAGTTAATAAGGTATTAATATGTTAGAAAATGGAACTACATTTCTCTAAATGTTACGAAAAAAATCACAAACCTTTAAGTCAAAAGGTGTCTAATCACAAAGTACTTTTTTATATTTATCCCAATTATTTTTATGTTCAAAAAGAAATAATCAAATTTTTTATAATTATACATTCTATGCACATACAAATTTACCCTTAAACTTGATAGATTTTATCATTTTGACACATTTACTTGCACTTTTACTGTTTAAACACCCTAACTTGACTAAATTATAACTTATAAACTATTTTATGCAATATTGATAAGACACGTAGAATAACATGTCATCGTACATATAGTGGTAAAATAGTAAATTCATACAAGTACAAGGAGCAAAGTGACAAATTGATGCAAGTACAAGTATTTATATAATAAACTATAGACAAATTGAGGTATTAATTTGATAAAATTGAAAATACAGAGGGCCAAATGCAACCTTCATATCTAATACTTACACCCAACAGCTAAGTATGTAACATAAATATACATGTTTTATTTTTATTAATCAACTGATTTATATTTGTAATATATCTTTTACGTATTGAATAATATAAGGAAAAAGATTGGTGTCTTTTAGAAAGATATGAATAGTGTTGTCTCTTTAAGAGTGAAATTCCCAAAATAACCTTCACTCATTTCAAATGCCCCCTGCTAATGGGCAAACAAGTAATTTTGTCTCACTAAATTTTGTTTTTATTTGGTGAGAGACAAGACCATTACTCGTAATATAATACACAAATCATTTGATATGTGTTTCAATACACCTTCTAAATGCAATGCAGGCATGCAAATAGATAGATAGATGCGTTTTAATGAGTGCCTTTTTTTTTTCATTTTTTCGTTATTAGAAATCATAATCAATTGTTTAACAAAACTTTCCATAACCAGTTCTCAATCTCATCTCATTACGTATGAGTTGTGTATGAATATGCCAAAGCCTATCCTACTTACAGTACAGACTACAGAGTCTCATTCTTGATAGCTTTGAAATGCCATTCTTCACCATTCATTTGTCATTCAAAATGAAAGATAACACGCAACACAATAAAACCCAAACACCACAGGAGCCAGCATTAGTAGTCAGAGTCCTCTGTCCGTCGAGAAGCTGCTGCAAGATCATCTCTCATGTTCATACTCGACCGCTGAACTAATCTTACCAACGCTTGAACCACCTCTGACATTGGCGGCCGGAATTCAGGCACCGACTGATACGGACATTCAAAGGGTATCATTAGCTTTCTTCGTCAGCCATCAACGTTTGTCATTTCTTCAAAACTAGACGTACGGTACAAGCGAGTAGAGCAGAGGATTAAAAAAAAAATATACCTGTATACAGAGGGCAATGATATCAGCAAATCGAGAGACCGACTTGGTAGGGTATAGTCCACGCAATGCTGGGTCCACCATCTTTTCCAGTGCATCAATGTCGTGCAGCTGTGGAGTAGCCCAACGAGCTAGGCATTGTTCTGATTTTGGTTTTGAGCTGCGCACGCAGAAATTAAGGAATTAGCAAAATTGGGATGTACACAGAAGAAATCCCATATGAACTTACTTGTCAAAAGGCATTCGACCAGTTAATAACTCCAACATGACCGCTCCGAAGCTGTAAATATCACTCTTCAAAGTGTAGGCTGAAGGCCTTGTGCACTCTGGAGCATTGTATCCTACTCCTAGGTTTTGGCTTGTGCGCTGAAAATGAGACAAAAATTCTGTCAATTAGTCGCTAGTACAAGAAATGAGAAATGATACTGGTGTGAACTTTCTTGGAACTATATAACATAGGCATCTCAAGAAATTATACTAACGTGGTGAAAATGTGCCAACCCATAGTCTGAAAGGCGAGGATTAAGCTCAAGGTCAAGCAAAATGTTAGATGACTTGATATTCTTGTGGACAAAGGATGGAGAACAAACTTCATGAAGGTACCTGAACATGAAAATTATATGCATATAATTAAACCCATCCATAAAATATGAACATAGTTTCATCCACTAAAGATAAACTATGTATTATCAACTCAATGAAACTAAAATAAAGATTAAACAATTATTTTTTATTTTCCAAAATGTTCATCATTAGTGACTAAAATAGATGATTAAGTGTGATATACTCCACAGCTCGGGCCGTGCCCAGTGCAATTCTGACTCTAGTGTTCCAAGTCAGTGGCTTGCTGTAGTCATCTGACATGTGCAGGAAGTCATGAAGTGAGCCATTTCTGAAATACTCATATATCAACATGTTGTGCCCTTGTTCCGAACAATAACCAACAAGTTCAGCGATGTTTGGATGGTGGACTTTTGAGATGCTTGAAACAATTTCTGGAAATTCTTCTGGGCGCCCACCTTGAAAAAGTGACGAATCAATCTTTTTCACGGCTAACACCTGAAAGGAAGGTGTGCGAGCAGATCAATCTCATCTCATCTCATCTGTCACAATCTAAATTAATCCAGTTTACCTTGTCATCTGAATATTTGGCCCTATAAACACGACCAAGGCTTCCCTCACCAAGAAGACGGGCCATTGCAAAATTACCAGTAGCCGTCTGCAAGTCCGCCAAAGAATAATGAGATACAGCACGAACAGAGGTGCTTCTTCCGACATTCAGACGGCTCACAAACTCATTGTCCTTTAAGGATTGTGCAAAATCAGAATTTGGAGGCTTGTAACTGATGGAAGGAGATTTTTGCATTGTCTTCATATCAATCTTAATTGAATCAAATGATTCATTTTCTGTTGCCAGTAAGTAATCATACATACATGTATATGTCAGAAACCATGCATGGATATTAATTACAACTGCACAACATTAATTATCTTAATTAAGACATAGTTAACCATAACAACAAGGGATAACAAAGTCAAAATTCTCTCCAAATAAAGCCATGAAAACTAAGTGACTACCTCTGAACTCTTTGCGCATAGCAGCGTGTGAGTCATTGGATAATTCCTGAGATGCAAGGGGAGTGAATGTTCTACGCTGGCTAACCCTCTCTTCATCAAGAAAATGTGAAGATGGAGAAGATTTTCTTGTTGTTGAAAATAGAGTAATCAGGAGTGCAACAACCACCAAAGAAGCCAAAACTATTAGAGCAATAGATAGCCCACTCATGCCACCCTTCCCACCCTCACCTTTCTCATGTTGCTTACGTTTTGCTGTAATAGCTTTCGCACCAGGTGGAGGAGGAGGAGCTGGTTCCGATGACCAAGAATTTCCTCCAGTTCTTCACAATATATACATATAATCACAAAGTCAGACATGAAGCTTAATTCATTCTCTAGAAATTAAACACAGTTTTAGAGGTCACTCACTCTATGTTCTCTATGCCTTCCAGCTCATCAGGAACCCATCCAGTGAACTCGTTGTTTTCAATATCCCTGCCGATATAATTTTTCTTCATCAGACAAACAGGTATAAATTCAATGCTCTGTGATTAACAAACGAACAGCAATACATATATATTTTCTTCCTTTCATTCTTGGAATACATATTTCAACAAAAACATAAGTGAGTAACAGCATGAACTCAAAAATGAATCGCAATATTGTAGGTATTGAAACAAACCAATATACTCACAAAGTATCAAGGGGAAGGCCCGCGAGGACATTTATGGAACCGGTAAATTGATTGTTTTGCAAAAGCCTGTAAGAATGCAATGCATAACAGAGTCACCAATAAGCAACTCAAACCATATATATATATATATGTACTACTAGCTGCTTACAATTTATTGAGGCTTGAAAGTGCTGCAAAACTCTGAGGCAGATTGCCTGAAATAGAGTTGTAGGATAAATCCCTGTAAGCCATCCCATGAGTCAGTCAGCAATTCAACATTCATCTTAATTTTACTTTACAGGAAGAAAATTTAACATGAATACATGATATTAAATAAAGAGAGGAACACCTGGTAAGTACCACTGAAATCACAATACATCATATTTATAATTATTTCTATAATGTTTTCCTTAACAATATTAGTTACTATATTGGATCAAATAAAATATAAGGATTAATTAGCTGTATAGCAAACCAGGTTCTTCCTCCAGTAAAATTATGTAAAAGCTACTATACATGATCCATGACAACACAACTCAATTTATCCACATTTTGCTCCATGAAGAGTTTGTTTATGTGGTTTTGCATTAGGACATGAAAAAAAAAATCTACATGGTAAATTGGAACTAGCTATATGTTTATATGATCTATACTAATCGATCATACTTATAATCAGACTCAAGTTTCCATAACCAGACGCAACATAGATGTAACTACTTACAATGTTTCAAGTTTTGGAAGTTTTTGAAGCATGTCGCTCAACTGTCCATTTAGCTGATTATGGCCAAGATTTCTGCACTCAGCGAGAAAATAGTTAGAATTTGGACGTGGACTGACTACAGAGTAGCTTAGCCAATAAAACAAATTTTCTTACAGGTATCTGAGGTCAGTCATTTGTGAAATTGAATAAGGCACATTGCCACTGAACCTATTATTAGAAAGATCCCTGCATTTGAAGCTCTTAGGATTAAAATAAAATACATTTGAAGTAGTCAAACAAGTCAGCAGAAAGAGCGAGGTACAACAGAAAGCCAAGGTCTTCCTGATCATTGGCCTTTGTCCTCCACGCTGTAAGGAGCTAAGCCTAGCCTACCATTGATGACGAGAAATTTTAACAACAAACACTAAGGAAAAGGTTCTGTAAAGATATATATAAATGTATGTATATTATTATTTTTACGATTTAGATGATGCATGTGTACTTGGGCACATTAAGCAGCAACCATTTCCTTAAGGTGATTCCATATAGGAAGAACATGAAGCATTCATTGTCACAAGGAGTTTGGCAGAGCGGCAAAAATAATGTTCATGGAGAGAAGGGTGAACCACTATGAACTTACAAGTGAGCTGTATTAGAAGGAAGCTGATACGGTATGTCGTTGTTGAGGTTGTTTTTGCTCATATCACTACACTATCACAAAACAAAAAAAATAAAGAAGAATTATGTTCTTTCAACAAGAAAAATATAACATGAGAATATGCCAAGAAAACACAGGGATGCCTCACAAGTAGGTGACAGACTTCAAGTTTGACAACTGATAGCCCATTGATCCAGTTAGACCAAGGCCAGACAACTTTCTGCAAAATATATATATTAAAAAAAAAGGGAGGTGCTAAGTGTTTGAATGATTAGAATTCTTTTGAAAAGAGAGAGTGAGATAATTAACAACATTTGAGTAACAGATGAGCCAGAGCAAGTAATCCCTTGCCAAGAATCACCACAAGGATCACCACCACTTGATTTCCAGCCGGTCAGCTGTGAAGGGGAATTTAAGCCGGTGAACATGACATTAAGAGCAGAGACTGCAACGCAAATGTGGCATATATCAGAACCTTGAACTACATGTGTATCTATTAATTATAACAAAACAAGAAAAGGGATAGGGCCGAAAGAGACATTCAGATGAATGCCTTAAGCTTATGTTGTTCACAGTTATATTAAGAAATGGAAGAAAGGCAAATGGAGAGTGAGTAGAAAGGAAAAGCAAAATAAATATGTGGATGTACCATCTTGGGAGTTAGTCTTGGAATGGGCAAGGGTGGGCAGGATCCCAAGAGAGACGATCACGAACGTTGCAAGAGTGTGGTGCATTTTGGCATCCCAGAGAGGGATATGCATTCTGTGGGGAAAAAAATGGAGGGATTAGTTTTGCAAAAGCAAGAAAAAGTAATGCAGAAGAAGAAGGTGTTTGAGAATTGAGGGGAAGGAGTTTTGGTTGGATGGATGATTTTTTTAGGGGGTTTGTTTCTTGGATCTATATTTAGAGGGTTTGATGAGGAGGAATGCTAATTTTGGACTGCATTGCATACACACACCAAAATAATTAAATAATTCACTGCATACACACAACACACGCCAGTGAATAACAACCTTTCAATGCAAAAATTTACATTTATTCGCCTCTCCAACGGTTTTCGTCTAATCCCACTAACACCCTGCAGCTTGCTTGTATTTTCAAAAAATCAACTAATTACTCTTTTAGTTTTGATTTTACTATAATTTTATTAACTGCTTTTCTTTCCTGTTAACTCATGTTTATAAATAAAATCAAACTTGATCTAAATATCAAAGGTGATTATAATTGACCCTAAAATATCCTTAACTTCATCATTAAGTTGTGTTTTTTTTTTTTTCAATTATCAAGTCAGTCCAGAAATTTTCTATCTGATAAAAACGCGATGCTCAAATTATTATTATTATTTTGGCATTTTGATGCCCAAATTATTTTTATTTTGTCTATAAAAATGACAAACTTCTTACTTGTTTTGCGAGCAATGTGTCAATACATAAATGAGTTCTGCTATTTTTGGCAGTAGTAGTCTTTGTTTGTCACGTAATATTCTGATTACATTTCCTGTCCACTCAGAATCACCTCTTCGAGAGTACAGAACTCTATGATCCTTTCAAAATTGGAAAATTAGTCAAGATATTCAAGCATTGCTTCCTCTATATAGCTTTTTCAAGGTCACAAGTTCATGCAGTTATCTGTACAGTTATACCACAACAATGCAGCCAACTACTTCCAACTTATAAAGAAAAAAACACGTTCCTTTCTCTATACACGGTGAGAGAGAGAGAGAGACAGAGAGCCAAGCCCCATAAATGGGCGCACAGTCAGATTCCACGCTAACACTAATAATTGCACTTAACAAATGTTAATAGGTTGAGCAATATCAGCGTATCACTCTTGGTGGTGCTGTAATGCAGTTCTGTACCTTAGCTTTCTCTGCTTTGGCCTGGAGAAGCATTTCGTTTCCTCAGCTTGGTCAGAATGTATGCCATAGCAACTTTAGCACCTAGGCTAGAGTGTCCGCAGGAGAGGCAGATAACACCCCCGAGAAGAAGCAAACCATTTGCTAAGACTTTCCTTGATGGCCTTCTATGGAATTTCTTCTCTTTGGTTTCATCAACAACTAATCCGCCAATGGGAGTTGCTGCAGGACTAGCTGGGGTACCCACAACAATGTCCATCGTCTCTAATCCCAGCGGGACCTAGGTATAGAAGAAAATATCAGCCATAAATACAGCCTCTTGAGAAAAATGTAAGACATAGTGCGTAGATGATCTCTTGAATACAGAAAAGCTGGTGATTTTCATTTTGTGCCCATGAGCATGCAATAATAAGACTGTCCCTTGATTTGACAACGTTTTCGAAACCCCATTAAGTTATATGATACAAATGTTTACTGTTGAACTTTGCACCCTTACAAAAGATGGGAGTCAAAACCTTGACATCACCCATTGTTTAAATGGCATGACTGTTGTTTCTCTATCATAAATTATTTCCTTTATATTTTATAATGAATCAATGTCAAAAACATTGATCAATAGTCTCACCTTCTGCGTCAGAGACACTGCAGTTACTGCAGGACCCATCTCAAGATGACTTATTGCATTGTATTTGCGAAGTGCATTATCCATCTTGCACACATAACTCCATATGCCCCTAGAAAAAGCCAACTTTGCCATCTCCACATTTAAACCAGCATCTTCTTGGTGATACATCTTTATCTCACATGCATTTCTACCGGGCACTGCAACATAATATGGTTCACACTAAAGAATGATTAGATTACCTCCATCTTAAACCTAATACTTTGAAGGCTGAAAAAAAAATCTAAAGATTAAGCAAAAGTACGGCTTTCCCAGAATAGACAGATAAAATTACAAGAGAAACCCAAGACAACGAAATATTAGGAACTTGCCTTTCCTGATTCTCCAACCAGATCTAAAGAAGCTCACTCTTACATACTTTTTGTTCCGAGGCGCTAAAGGATGCTCACAATCCTAAGCATGACCATAAAAATAATAATAATTGAACAAAATAAAATAAAGAACAAGTTCTCAAAGCATACAAAAGCTTCAGGAGAAGTGATGTGTCAAATTTTCCTTAAAGATTGACAGAACCAGAACAAACTAAATGCAATAAAACTGCTGTTTTTCAACGCAGACGAGTTGAGTTTATCATAATGAATTATCAAACCCAGTATAGTGCACATTCACCATTAGAGGTTCAAAAGAATGAAGAAGGAAAAGAAAGCCTAAACCGTAATCCAATAAAAGCAGAAGTGTGGACACTTGTAAATCCAATGGCATAGGCCAGATCAAATGATGGAGAGAACATAAGCTCTTTCTTTTGCATTCTTCATTGATTTGAAATTAATAACACCAGAAGCAACAGCCGACAGACTAATTGAAGACAAGGGAGTGTAGATAAATAAAAGTTAAAAGCTCAACCATCTTCTCCATCCTCTCACAAAAAGAAAAAAAAATGTTTTAACAGTTAAAAAAAGTTCAGGTAAGATATAATGCAATATTATTGAAAAATTCTGCAAAGAATGAATGTGAACCTAATAGAAGTGAGCAAAGTCATATGTCCTATAATAGATTTAAGATTTGTGAATGGCTTTACAATGAGAGAGAGTTGCAGAAAAAAGAAGAGAAGTGGATGAGCGTGGTCATTGTTGACGTTAGAGCTTGTGGTAATGTTAACGGTGGGTTTGATAAGATTAGTGGTGAATGGATGGAAGAGTAATACCTTAATAAAGCAGTAGAAAGAATGATCAGTTCCCTGCCATAATCTCCAGGCGAGCACGTAATCCCGAGGAGTCAAAAGAGGGAATTTCTTGACGGTGCGGCCGATTTCAATGGCATGGGTAGGAAGGAATTGGAGTTGGTGGTGGAAGAGCAACGTCTTGTCCCACTGCATTCTGTAATGGTTGTCCATGTAGAAGTCCCTAAGAGTGTGAGGGGAGCAATTTTCAAAGACAGTGACACTAGAGTATTGAAGGGGAGCGTCCTGCAAACATAAAGAAAATGAATATAATAGGGAGTGGGAGTGAAAGAGAAAAAAGAAGAAAAGGATTATAAGTAATATACCTTGGGTTTGAAGCAGGAAGCAGTGTAGGAAAGACGAGGGTTGGATTTAGAAATGACATGTTCCCATTTGAAATTGGGGTTGGGATCCAAATTTTGAATTAAAAACTTTAAATCACCCTCTGATACAAGCTCTGAGATTCTACATCATTATCATTCAATTGACATACAAAACAAAGGAAATTGGTAAATCAATCATGTGAATATTCTATTCCCACATAACAATAATAATCAATCAAACAAATTTGGATTGGATTGGATTGGATTAGATTGAATTGGTTCGTTTCATTTCATTTCAAAGAAAACAGCAGAACAGAAAAAGTTAAAATAAAATTGGAATACATACTCGAATTCTTGGGGGGCGGGAGGAGGAGGAAGAGGAGGAGGAGCACGGCGTTTAGAGGACGACGACTTCGACTTGTATTTAACAGCGTGAAAGATAAAGATGAGGAGGAGAGAAAGGAAGGTGGTCCATAAACATAAAAAACCCAATCTTTCATGTTGATGTTGGTATTGAGGAGGATACCACCATCCAATTCCTTCTTCTTCCAATTCAGTATTACTATGACAACCCATCATCATCATCATCATCGTCATCGTCATCCTTTGCTCTGCTAACTTTGTGTTTCCGTTTGTATTTTTATTTGTATTTGTCCGCTCGCTCCCTCAGCCTCTGTACCAAACATCGCTGCATTCATCCTGTCACATAGTCTAAGGCATGGTTAAAGTCCCATTCGCCCTTGGGTTCTCACAAACATTTTTCTCTCACAAATATCCCTAAAATATGGAGAAAAAACAAAAAAAAAAAAAAAAAAAACCCAGCGGATGGTTATACGAATTTGAGGTTAGGATAGGATAGGATGGGATAGGAGTAGGACTTAGGAGCTTACAATTCACAGTGCAAATGCAAAAATATAACCCACCGCCTACTACTACTCATAAGTCATAATGCTTTGTTGTTTTTTTAGCATCTAATTTGAATAGTTAATTAATTTCTAACACTATAGAGAAACCAAGACCAAGAAGGACCACAACTGAAACTGATTGTCCATTCATTACATTTTTCTACTTGGGCTACTGATTGGATACTTTTGTTGTTTTCTTTTCCATCCTCGCTAGTTGCTACCTACTACTATTTTTATACACACAATTTTCTTATAAAATTTCTTTCTCCTCTTAGGGAAGGGAGATCTTGAACAACAGCCTCTAAAATTGCTTTCCATCCATCTTGTTTTCTTAAAATAATAAAATTAAAATACAACAAACCAATTCATTTTTGCTGTATTCTATCTTCTTCTTATTATTATCATCATC
>CATIWO010098323.1:0-22606 GCA_949673435.1 Macaranga tanarius | reverse complement strand
AACATTAAAGAAATTATCTAAAAACAAATAAATCCTACTAATTAAGATAAAATAACTAAACTAACTAAATTAACTAAAAACTAACTAACTAATGCAACTAATAAACCTAAGATGCAATAAAATAGAGTGCTTAAAACATGTATTTTTCACACTCATCAAGGCCCTTTGAAATTACCCACATAATTGACTCCCTCCATCGTCATCTCTTACATCATTTGACATTCTATTGTAGTATAACCTCCTTGACATAATTCACAAGAGAAAGACAATATAGATATTGCATTAACATTCACTTTATCCATCCTTTTTGTTAGAGGATCAAGCTTTGCATTCAACATGGTAAAATTGTCCACTTTTATGGCTCCAGCCTTCTTTGTAATGGTCCTTTCATTATACCACAAGCTTTGTGTATTGGCCATTTCTTTAAAGAAATCCAAGGCATTTTCTGGTGTCTTTGACATGATAGTACCTCTAGCTGTTGCATCAATATTGACTCTAACCGCATGATTCACTCCTTTGTAAAATGATTGCACTAAATCCTATGCAAGAATCAATTGAGGCGGGCATTATTTCTGAAGGTCTATGAATCTTTCCCAATACTCATAGAATGTTTCATCTTCTCTTTGAAAGAAAGAGTTAATCTCATTTCTGATCCTCAACACCTTTGCAAGTGGTAAGTATTTATTGAAAAATGTTGTTTAGAGCTCTTGCCAAGTGTTGATTGAGTTGGGTAGCAAACTTATAAACCATCTCTTTGCTCTATCCATAAGAGAAAATGGAAAGAGAATCAACTGGATTGCATCAGGCTCTACTCCATTCATCTTGAAGGTAGAACAATACTCCAAGAATCAAAACATATGACTAAATGGATCCTCACGAGGTAGTCCATTGAATGGTGAATTTTGGATCATTTGGTGTTTGATCACCTTGTACATTAGGATTTACAAAATCTTGCATGGTTCTCTGACCATTCTGAGTAGAGATGGCCACGGTTCATGAACCGGGTGGTTCCGGTTTGGAACTGTTGGTTCACGGTTCCACCTTAGATGGAACCGAACCAGAACCGGCCTAACCCTGGTTCTAGGCTGGTTTCAAACAGGCCGATTCCGGTTCAACTTTTCAAAAAATAAAAAATATATTTTTTAATTAAAATAAATTATATGTATAATTTAGGCATGAATTAAGTTTATATGTATATATATATGTGTGTGTTAACTAATTAAGTAATTAACTAATTGACTAATTGATGTATATATATATATATATATTCCGGTTTAGAACCTGAACCGGCGGTTCAGAACCGGAACCACCGATTCACGGTTCAATATGGGGAGGAACCGGCCCTGAACCTGTCCTCCTAAGGTTCCAAGCCGGTTCAGCCCCAGTTTCGAGTTTGACCGGTTTCAGTTATGAGTTTCACCGGTCCGGTTTTGAGCTGAACTCGGCCCGTGGCCGCCCCTAATTCTAAGGATTCTTAAGAACTTGTTGCCTCAGTGGGTCATTCCTTTCGTCATCCTCTAAGTCCATTTTGCTTGGTGATTGTCTTGATATGATTGTTTATTTCTTTTTCTTACGAACCGTCTTCTCTAACTCTAAATTAAGTGGTATCAACAAAAGTCCTTGTTTGCTTGCACTTCGTGTGATGTGCATCAACCAACACAAATTCCTACAATACCACAATCAGAACCAAAATTAAAAATAACGTCTAAATTAAGCAACACAATTTTCTTAACAATATCAATTCTGCTAATCCCCGACAACGACGCCAAAAACTTGATGAGTACAAATCCACAAGTGCACAGAATCATATCAAGTAGTAATAAAGATATGATCCCACATAGATTGTAAATTGAATATTGAAGTACTAACTATGTTTATTTGTTTAGACACCGAAATAGAGTTTAAATTTAAAAACATATGGCAATCATGGCTTTTCAACTCAAACAATTTATGTTTTGTCATATTAACACATTTTCCCATATTTGACACATACCCATCTAGAATTTTTATGTTCTTGACCCATTCACATAACACTTCTTTTGATTGTTTATTTAATGTGTAACAAGCTTTAGGAAATTTCCCCATTGCCACATTCCTCTATAACTCAGGCCATTTACAAAATTCCTTTAAATCTTCTCTTGATTTGGCATTATCCTTGGTTTTCCCTTCAATATTTATTACCATGTTGAACACATTTTTCTCTATATGCATGACATCTAGGCTGTGGAGGATGAGGTATGTACTCCAATAAGGTAAATCCCAAAAGATGCTACATTTTTTCCAACTATAAGCCTTAGAAATTTGACTATTTACTTCATAAGCACCTTGCTCTATGACCTTCTTCAATCCTAATTATTCTATTTGCTTTAATACAATAACACCAGACTTGATAGGCTAGGCAACTTTCAAAACTGTTCTATTTTTATTGAAAGAGATTTTATTCCTTCAAAAATGTGTGCCCTAAAGGTAAAAATTTACAGTGATTATCAAACCATGATTGCTTACCACCTTTTGTAAGAGTGAATACAACAGAGTCCTCTATACAATGAGGACAAGCCAATTTTTTTTTGCAGTGCTCCATCCAGAAAACATTAAATATGCAAGAAAGTCACCGATTGTCAACATAAGTACAACTCGCATTTAAAAGTTTTATTTTATTGATGCATCATATGTATGCACATTAACGTCCCAAAATTGCTTTAATTCTACAATAAGAGGCTACAAGAATATATCTAATTTCTCCTCTGGATTTTTACTTTGTGTTTTTAGTCCAAAAAAGAACAGAAAGAGCACCATCACACCAATATCATTGATAAATACTAAACAACTCAAGATTCAATCTTAAAGTCACACAAAATCCAAACACAAGAATACCAAAAAAATAAAAAATGTAACTATAAGAACATAATAACCATAATAATAATACTTGTCAACTGAAACTTTTATAGGTGATTTTGGGTAGCTATCTATATAGATGGATCATCTACACACCAAATGTAAAATCTTAGTAGAAAGAATCTTTCAGCAAAGCAATTATTTAAAATATACAAAGGACATATACTAACTGCAATCTCATTCAAACAACTACACCATACACCTCAATCATTTTTAAGAACCTAGACTATAAAAATTTGACAAAGAACCTGTGATGACACAAAATGCCTCAATCAATCTTCTTTTTCTATTTTCTTTTATAATGGAAATCCCTATTAATAACATGCATAAAAAATGATATGTAAAGCCACAACATACAAAAAAGGCAAATTGGAGCTAAAAATGAACCCAATATTAAATTTCCATGGCTACTAAAACATAGAGCTCAAGAAGAAAAATAAAACCTTGTACACTGAATTTACAAAAATGAAAGAAAAAAAAAAGGACTTCTCATTTAGTTACCATGTTAAATTTCCACCCAATTTTGCTAAAGCAACTATAGTATATGAACATAATCACTTTTAATGTTAAATTTTCACTCAATATTATAACAATATACTATATAGTAAACTGTTGGATGCAAATAGATAAAAAAAGAAATAAAGGATTCTAAACTCCATCAAGATAAAATGTTTTACCTTGTGTTGGCACAGGCACAGTAGTAATAGCTTTCAGTCCGTAGTAATTGCTAGAATCTAGTACGAGCAACTTTAAATTGTCTAATTTACTTAGTTCTGTATTAAAGACATCTGTATTAAAGACAAGAGGAACATATAAATATATATATATATAGTAGGGATATCCATGATTTAGATTGTCTATTGAACTAATGCGTCATCTAGATTCCAATTTGTTGAAGATATGCAATTTATTATACACATCACAATTACTTAAGAAAATGAATAGCAATTTATCATACACATTAAGCAAAACCCAACTGAGAAAAAAAAACTATAACAGAATAAAAAGAATGACAGCTTTTACTGAGAAGTGATGCGAAGCTGGCTGTGTAGGAGAAGTGAAGTGATGAGACGAGGTCTGTGACAAAGAGAATAATAATGTTGAATAAGTTGCTTTGATGAAGAGTTTCAACAAGCCCACCAATTTACCCAAATTAACTTTCTGACATGTTTTATAGAAACTTGATAAAATTGGTAAATTTAACCCAAAGTAGATATTGAATGAGTGTGAACTTCAAATTTTGGTTGTTTAATATAACTTTTGATGGTTTTTTTATTCTAATTCAATAGAATTTAGTTGTTTACTAGAAATTCTTATTAATAAACCCTAAACTATAAATTTACATAGTTCATAGTTATTACATCTAGGAGAGCAAAAAGAGTTACTATGCTCTTAAAGAAAACAAGTAAAAAACAACTTCCAAATTAAAGAATGCACTTATGATAGAGAGAAAGCCAATAGATAGTTATGCAGTGCATTGAAGAGAACATAGGTACGTGACGGTAAAAGGCATCAATAAAAGTGAATAGATGGTGACTATAGTCGAAAATAAGGACTTAGAAACTTTGAATAGTAAATGGATCTAATAGAGAACAAAATTTTCCAAAATATATCCTATTATTAAATTTTTTTTAAAGGTTGTTATTAGTGAATTTTCTATTGGCTTAACTCTTAATCTATTAGATGCAATCCTAAATAAAGATTAAATATCACAAGAATCTTTGCTTCTTGGATCAATACCCAAACAAATGAAACAACCAAAAAACAAAACAAATGAAAAATGCTCACTGATCTATTATTGAGTTAGCTAAACTGAGTTGTTCTTCCTTCACTTAGCCAATGGAACTTGTCGCTTGTGCAATCATCTTTCATATTAGCTACTTATGCAATCGTCTTCCATAAAAAGGAGTATCAATGAAAAGAGAGGTTTGGGTTAGAGAGAATTGAAAGAATAGAAAAGTGAGAGATTTTTTTTTTTGACAAAAAGTGAAGGATTAGTAGTTTTTTTTTTTTTTTAAACAAGAAAAGGAATATGTTAGAGATATAAAAATGACAATGGGATTAAATATTTAGAAATAGATTCTTTTCTTCCATTGTAAATTTAGAAACAACAACATATTCCGTTTCTAACAAATTCATCAGCGGATCAAAATTTCAAAGTTTAGCAATGGAGAATTATTTTGTTTTTAATTAGAAACAAACAAAAGTCCATTTCTAAATGGCTTCCATATGTAGTAATGGAATTGTTTCCGTTTCAAAATTTCCCTTACTAATTTATTTCAGATTCGTTTCTATAGTTTGGTGCCTTAGTTTAGCACAATATTTGGAAACGAAAAATTTTCTATTTTTGAATTCCATTGCTATATCGCTAATTTCTAGTAGTGTCACCTCATTTCAATATATATATATATATATATATATATATATATATATTGGGGATATTTTGCATTCTATCTGCTTGCAAATACACTCCATATTGAATTTTTTTAGCAATTTAAATGACATAATTATCCCTTATATTAAATGGTTCTTGTTATTAGATAATGCTATATTCAAACTTGGGATCTTTACCTGTATATCCCAGAAATATAACATAATAATAAAAATACCTCAACTTTTTCAATATTACACGCGTGCCCCTAGCCACATAAATAATTACTCCCGTGCTCCAGCCTTCAAACTCGCGATTTTCTCCTTCAGCTGTGCCTTCTGTTATGCGCCTTCTCCAACGCAGCTTCCATCTTCTCCCTTAGATGCAAAAAAAAGCCATTAACAAACCTCCAAATAACAAAAATTCCTCTTATAAACACGGTAATCTTCAATCAAAATACAAAAATCATACTCTATCGAATCAACAAGCAAATAGTAACCAAAGAGAAAAGTAACTAAAAACAAATCACAGAGAAAAAAATCAGAACTACATGTCATAGGTACATTACTCTTTTTTTAACAATTTTGATTTCTTTCAAATCAATTACATTCCTCATATCAAATTTTAATCATTAAATTTAAATAAATCAAGTTTTCAAGCAATTCATATAAAATACTTTCTCTCACAAAAAAATAGTATACATTACTTTTCTTATTCAAAAACTATCATATAATGCTCGAAAATGTATGCCTGTCACTTAAAAAATTCAAAAATCAGATCTTCATTGACCTAATAAAAAAACTCAGAAATTCTGTATACTTTTTATTGAATATAGAATCGTTTTAGTTTATTTCACATTTATGATACACCTGATACTTGCATAAATTCTGTATACTTTTTTCGAATTTAGAATACTTTTGGTTTCCTTTACGTTTCTGATACATTTTTTACTTGCAAAAATTTTGTATACTTTTTTTTGTTTTGAATTTAGAATACTTTTGGTTTACTTCACGTTTTTTATACTTGCAGGAATGGAGCAATTACTTGTATTTATTCATTACAATGGACAATGGAATGATGCTTTCATTTACGAAAACTTTCAAGTCACTAGAATACAAATTTCAAATAACTGCACCTACCAAAACATCATCAAACTACTATCCACCTGTCTGAAAATAGAAAATGAAGAAAAGCTGTTACAAATCAACTACCAAGTTAAAGAACAGTACCTGTCATTACAAATAGAAGATGATTCAATGCTTCAATTCTATATCCAACTGAAGAGCAAAGAAACTAACAGCACAAAGTATCCATTGTGCATCACTTTCTAAGAAAAATAAAAGGAAAATAGATTCTTCAACTCTCCAACTACAACAAAAGCACCATCAGAGAATCAGAGCACAAATACACAGGGAACAGATACAACTTCAAATCTTATTGAATATGCAAAACATATTAGAAAAAGAAAATGAAGAATAAGAAGTCCAAAGCCCTGTATGTCAGTAATTGATCATATCTGACAGGAATTGTAGTGAAATAAAACCTCAGCAACTCTACAAAGACAAGGAAACACCCAAATCAGTGGTCACTTTACATGCAATATCCAAAAACTTCCAATTCAGAGTCCTAAAATCCTGCAATTAGAAGTACTATCTCAACTGCTTCGATGACAATTGCGGCTGGAAATTAAGAGCGATAAGATATAAAAATACAACACTCTTCATCGTTCGATAATACAACAATAAGCACAGCCGCACCTTAGAATGTAGGTTAGGAAGTCACCGTCAAGCATCTAAATTTGTCATAGCAAAGCATATAAAATCTAAATACATGAATATAAAAATAGTCTACACACCCTCTGCCATCATAAGTAATATAAAGAAGGAATATGGCATATCTATAAATTACATACAAGCTTACAGGTTAAAGGAAAAAGCACTGGAATATATTAGAGGAAAACCAGAAGAATTATATCAATTGTTGCCCAGTTTCTTATACATGATCCAAAAAACTAACCCGAGATCAATTGTGGAGCTCAAAACAAATCAAGACAACACATTTATTTACACATCCATGGCACTATATGCAAGTATAGATGGACGACATCATTGTATACCAGTCATTGTTGTAGATGGCACTTTCCTGAAATCAAAATTTGGAGGCACACTTCTCACAGCTGCAACTCAAGATGCATCAGGTAAAATTAGTTTCTTTTTCTATTGCTTTTTAGTTTTTGATATGTTTTTTATAATTATTATATTATGACTTGTATCATTTTAGTTTGTTACTTTTATTTTTGTTGCTTTTTTGTCTATTATTGGTTTCTGATATGCTTTTTTGTATGATTGTTTTTTGATTTTGTATTCATTTATTTTTTTAGTTTTCATTTAGTTACTTTTTGGTTGATTTGTAGTTTCTGATATGATTTTATATGATTATTTTTGCTTTTAATTTGTATTAGTTTAGCTTTTTAGTTTCATTTTAGTTTCTTTTTTGCTACTGTTTAGATTCTGATATTGTTTTGTTTGACTTTCAATTAGGTAAAATTTTCCCTCTAGCTTTTGCTGTGACTGATTCTGAAAATGATGACTCATGGAAACAGTTTTTCAAATAACTGAGAAAAACATTTCGAATGAGGGAAAAGTTGTGCTTGATAGACATGAAAGCATCATTTCAGCCATAAAAAATGTGTACCCTAAAACTCCACATGTCCATTGCATCTTTCACATCATCAACAATATCAAGATAAATTTAAAAAAAATACAGCACATATCAAAGAACTCTTCCTGGATGCTATAAACTGCAACAAAGTGGAAGACTTTCAGAACTACATGTCTAAAATTTAAAAAGTTAATCTAAGAGTCCAAGAGTATCTACAAGCAATTGGATACGAGAAATGGTCAAAGGTACATTCAATTAACGATAGGTATTCAATAATGACTTCAAATATCGCTGAATTAATCAATGCAACAATCAGACATGCGCAAGAACTACCGATAATAACTTTACTTGAATACGTATGTGGATTGATGCAAGACTGGACTTTTACAAACAGAAGCATTGCAAGAGCTACTTTTACAAAGCTTGCAAAGAAGCCTGAAGAAATGCTGAAAAATAACTACATAAAATCTCTCAATCTCAAGGTCAGTGTTGAATACTTTTGGTTTATAATTAGTTTCTGATATAATTAATAAGCATAATCTCTTAACCCTTCATGATGAAATTATAAAAATAACTTTTCATTTTTTAAAATTATTTTCAGGTTAAAAATCCAATGATGAACTGTTCAATGTGTTTCAAGAAGAAAAATAAGAAATAGTAGACCTGACACAAAGAACGTGCACATGCAATAAATTTTAGTTTGATCACCTACCGTGCGAGCATGCGATAGTAGTTTTAAGGGAGCTTAATCAAGAACCTTACAGCTATGCATCACATTACTACACAAAAGAATCAATGCTTAAAACATATAAAGCAACAGATTATCCACATCCAATGAAAGCGACATGGAATATATCGAGTGACATCAGCAATATAGTTGTGCTCCCTCCACAAGGCAGAATCAGACCTGAAATACCAAAAAACGAAGGTGCAAAGCTCCATGGGAAGTTAAAGCTCAAAACAAATGTGCTACATGTGGAATTTATGGACATAACAGAAAGACATGCAGAAATACACCAAAAACACAATGAAAAAGCATATTCTTTTTAGTTTATTTCGCATATAATACATAGTTATATCTTGAATACTTTTGGTTTCCCATTGGTTTCTTTTTAGTATATGATACGCTCAGCTGCAATTGTACAAGTATTAACCAATGAAAATTCGAATACTTTTTTATTTACCATCGTTTTATTATCAAAAAAATCCAGAAATCCACCAAAAACATAATGAAAAAGCCATTTCTTTTTAGTTTATTCTTAGTTTATTTCATATATATGAGATAGTTATACCTTGAATACTTTTGGTTTCCTATTGGTTTCCTTTTTGTTTATTTCATGTTTCTGATATGTCTTAACTTGCACAAATTTTGTATACTTTTTTTTTATTTTTACATTTAGAATACTCTTGGTTTACTTTATGTTTCTGATATGTCTTATACTTGTAGGAATGGAGCAATTGCATTTACTTTCCTTTTGGTATATTATACATGTATAAGATAGTTTACTTTTAGTTTATTTTTAGTATATCAAACATTCTGACGCATTTCTATAGATGTTAACCAATGCAATATTGAATACTTTTCATTTACTTTAGGTTTCTTTTCTTATATGAAACTCCTTATATTTACATTCACATCAATAAATAATACTAATTTACCTTCTATATTTTTAAATTTTTAGCAATCCAATTACAAATCTTTATTGAAAAATTAATATTGCAATAACAATATATTAAATATAATAACTAAAATGAAAAAACTTATAAAAGAACTGAACCAAATACTAAAATTTGAACTTTAAAAAAAATATTAAATTTACATAATTCATCCAAAAACATATAAACTAACAATATTCTTCAAAAATATGACATACACAAATAAAAACTAAATCTAAATGTCATTAAAATCATCCTTTGTCCTTTGGCTTCAATCTTCCATGACATTTAAAATCACTATCATACAAATTAGATTGCTTCCACTTCGCATAAAAATATAGACTAACAGCATATCGATTTCTCATCTCTTCAATACTTATCTCCTTTAGAATCTCCAAGCCACGTAACAAGAACTCAGCGAAGGAAGTAATAAAAACACCGCAATCACTACAAAAAAAATACATTAACGACATGCAAAACAAATGAAAAAAAATAAATATAAAAACTTGCTTATTCTCTTGAAGTGAAAGATCAGCAACAAGAACAACATCAAATGGATTAGTCGACGTTTTTATAGAAAAAATTCCAGCATTAAAATTAATATCTTACCAAGAAGACTAGAAATTAAAAAGTTCAAGAAAAATTAGAAGCAAAACACTATAAGCTTCCATATTCTCAAAAGCTATCTTATCATGCTTCGGACTCCTCATAGAATCATACACAAATAAGCACCTTTCCTTGAAAGTCAACTTTCCCAAAATCCAATGTTTCTCTTTTGTAATAAAAATAGGAAAGAGAACATAATCAACATTAAGCCAAGTAGTATTACAGCCCATGAAATACCCAAGAATATATTCAGTAGTTTAGTGATTCACATCAACAACTGAAACATCCTTACCACTACTCAAATATCTTTCATATAAACCTTGCAGACGTCGATCAAAAAGATTGTATGTAGTTGTAAATCTCAAAAAATTTTTAGAAAAAATTGTACCCTTCCTCCTCAAATAGAAAAAAAGAATATCTATATGCTACAAACTAGAAAAAAAAATATAATCAATATATTTTCTAGTATATAAAAATTGAACAATAAAAATCTGAAATAATTATAAAAAATGTAAAGAATAAAAACTTACAAGAAAAGAGAGACAATGACCACAGTAATTTAAAGTATGAAACCAAATCTTTCTTGTGACGATATCTCCAAATTTAAAACTAGGAGAAATCAAGTCGTCTTCATCAGAATAGATCTTCTTCCTACAAGCAAAATAAAGTAAAAATTAAAAAAGAAAAATGAATAAATAAAAGATACTAAACATTCACCATCACATACTTATTTTTCTTCTTTAAGCTAACTTTGATCCAAAGATCGAATTTAGTCTGCCTATTAAACCTCAAAGGTTCTTCAATCTTCAAACTAAAAGAAATTAAATCTTTTGAGATAGAAAATTTTTTCTTCTTAGTTGAAACTTTCATGGAAGAGCCAAACTCAGTCATAAAAGGAGATTTCATTACGTCAGTTGGTTTTACCTCTCTTTTCTTAGCAACAGGCGTAATAAAATCACCCTTATCATCAGATACATCAGTATCACCATAAAAAAGGTCATACAAAACCATTTCAAAAACCAAAATAAAACTAAAAAGCTAAACTTATACAAATCAAAAATAAAAATAATCATACAAAAATATATCAAAAACCACAAATCAACCAACAAACAACTAAATGAAAACCAAAAAATTAAAATAATACAAAACAAAAGAAATCATACAAAAAACCATATCAGAAACCAATAATAAACAAAAAAGCAACAAAAATAAAACTAACAAACTAAACTGATACAAGTCATAATATAATAATCATACAAAAGTGTATCAGAAACCAAAAAGCAACCAAAAAAAATAATAAACTTAAATAATAAAAATAAAAAATAACAAAATAAAAAAATAAAGAAAAAACATACAAGTTCACCAGTTATTGCTCCAACAGCTCTAACAGCATTGCTGATAATATTAGCAACATTAATTGAAGTGTCTTCTATATTCTTTTCTTCATATATAACATAAAAACAACAAATTACAAATAAAATCAAAAACCAAAAATAAACCATAAAGCAATCGAAAATAAATCCATAGTAAATAGAACATATACCAAACAATAATCACTGATAGTCTCAGCTGTAATACCAATAGATTTAGCAGCCTCAGAACACTGATCAATCACATCATCAGCTGTCTTCTCCTCATAACATAAAATAATACAAGAAAAAAATAAAAACAGAACAAAAATAAGATCAGAAACCAAAAGTAAACTAAAAAGCAACAAAATAAAATTAAAAAAAAATAAAAGATACCACTTCAGGCACATCTGTAATATCAGCAGCTTTCACAGAATACTCTTCAGCAGCATTGACAGAAGGCTCAATAGCAGTAGAAGAATTATCATTTTTTGCATCTTTATTTTTTCCAACACCATCAGCAGCATCTTTTCTACTGCTATTATTTTTTTTTGTCTTTATCATCTACGTTAGAAGCATAACTATCAACACCTCCTTCATCATTATCCTTTTTCTTAAAAATAAAAATAGTTTATTTTTCATCATCCTCAATTTTTTCACCACCATCTTTTTCTTCATCACCTTCTTTTTCTTCATCAACTTCTTTTTTTTTCATTCCCGCATGCATCAGCACCTACATCTTCATCCTTAAAAAAAAACATTAACTGAAATATCTTCCATATTTTTTTCATCCTAACATAAAAATAACAAATGGCAAACAAAATTAGAAACCAAAAAGCAACTAAAAAGAAACCAAACTAAAACTTAAAAATAAACTAATACAAATCAAAAATAAAAACAACCATACAAAAGCATATCAGAAACTACAAATCAACAAAAAAAAAAAGAAACTAAATGAAAACTAAAAAACTAAACTAATACAAATAAAAAGCAATCATACAAAAAGCATATTAGAAACCAAAAAGCAACCAAAAGAAAACCAACAAACTAAACTAATACAAATAAAAAATATAAATAATCATACAGAGCATATCAGAAACTAAAAATCCACCAAAAATAAACAAAAAAGAAACTAATAAACTAAACTAACAAAAATCAATATAAACAAATGATACTCAAAATAATATACTATACTGCATCATCATCACTCTTAATGACATGAATTCCAAATTTGTCAATTATCATCCTTAAACAGACAAATACGGTATCAAATGTTTTGTCAACACTAGCTTTAACAGCATGCAATTCCTGCGTCAACAAATCTTGTTTTTGAGAAATCTTCTTCAACTCATCAAAAACTGCACTAAAATGCTTCGAAGAACCTTCACCAGTCTTCCAAATTGATGTAGAACCAATAACTTCATCATCTGAATTCCCATAACTCTTTCCCTCACTTTTATCAAAAGTTCAACCAAACGCAACTTTTGCTTCTCTTCATCGGTAGGGGAAAGATTTTTCAGGATCAACTAAAAAAATTATTAAAAATAAATAACAGAAAAATAAAAAAAACAAATACAAACGAATAAATTAAAATTAAATAAACTAAAATTTAAATTTATAACCTTTTTTGAAGATTCGGTGAAAATAACTCTCACAAGCATCTTAAAACCAGGATTAATACTGGAACTCCAATTAAGCAAACGATGAATTTTCTACCATTGAATTTACAAATTTTATCGACAACATAAGGACAACATTCATAAAACCATACTTGAAAAGAATATGGAAAACCATTCAACCTATAAAAATAGTCGTCTTGCTTCTTCTCCTTCCCACTTAATTTTTCCTTCAAAGACTCCAATGTAAAATCAAAAACATCCCTACCCCAACGACACTAATTGTAAAAACCACAGTTAATAATATCAAAAGTTCATCGACTAACTAATCTATCTAAAGGAGAAGAAAATAAAAACAACTCAATGAAATACAACAAAGTAATCTCAAACAATCAGCATCACAATCCCAACGTTTAGCAATAAAACATTCCTGCACTAATTGCTTATTGATTTTTTTAATTCTACCAAAATATTTATTAATCAAACTATTTTCTGTAAAAAAAAACTCCAATAATCTCATGTACAATTAAGACCAAACACAAGAGTAAACTCAGTAAAACCAAACTTTAATCTCTTACCACACACATCAAACCAACAGAAAAACATATCAGGCTACTTTAACTCTCTCAACTAAATACAATGCATTAACTGACATTGCATCAAATTTTAGTAAGTTAAAAAAATATCCAAAATAGGTACCTCGAAATAAATCCAATTGCTTCTCATTCAACATAGCCTTAATCTGAGCAATAACGTCAAAAGACAAGCAACATGTAATTTTGGCTGAAAAATAATCATTAACAGCCAACAAAGGCTCCCAATCCTACAAAATAATCAAAAGCAAAAATAATTCAGAAACAAAAAATAAACCAAACAAAAACCCTAAAAAAAGCCAAAAAAATAAAATTACCTTACAAGCTCTTTCATCCACTTTAATTTTCAATCTCTTTTTCGATTTCTCCTCACCTAAATTATGTACTTCAAAAGCCCTTTTCTTACTAGAAACACCACTATCCTTCTTCCGTTTAATATCAAAACCACCATCCTTCTTATCAACTTTTTGTACCTTCTTAGCAACTGACTTCTTTGTCATTTTATCAAAACTAACTTTTTTCCACTTCAATGGACGTTTCTTAGGGTTTTCACCTTTCTCAATTAAAGAAGGAGAAGATTTAGAACGGGTCTCTACTATTTCAGTTCAAAAATAAAATGAAAATAAGAAAGCAAAAGGAAAAATAAAGAGATGAAGAAGACAAGAACATGAAAGATAAACAGTTACCAACAACATGCAAAAAAAAATTTGATGATAAAGAGAACATGAAAGAAACCGACGCCAACCAACAGAGGAGAAGAGGAAGAAATGAAGCAGGATACAGAAGGAATGAAAAAAAGGGTATACAGGTAATACAAATAGGACACAGAGGTAATTTCTAAAAAGTTGGGGTATTTAAGTTATAAAATTTAAAAAGATGGTATTTGTGTGTATTTCCCTTTAAACTTCTCATTTTCAATTGCTTTTTTGCTTATTTGTTTTTGAATGCCTAATATATATATTTAGTTTTAAATACTTAAATTCTTTAGCAAATTATATTTTTCTTCCTGATATTTGACATATTTCACACTTTCCTCCTTCTTGTTTGAAAATTGAACTTTTACATCTTTTAATTTTAATTCCGTCAACATTTAAACCCCTCTGTTAATTTTTACGTTAGATTTTTTATATCAAAATACATTTTACTTCTTATGTTTTATAAAAAGAAAAAATTTAATTCCTAAATTGTAATAAAATAAAATATTTTAGTCCTTTAACTTTTTTAATTATTTTAAATTTTAAATTTCAATACTAATTTAATTTTAGACTGTACACATATCTCCATCAATAAATTAACTTAAAAGTCAAGTTATAATTTTAATAAATTTATAAATATTCATAAATTTATTATAGATTCATTCATTTATTTAATTTTATTATTTTTTTGTTCATTCAAAACTAGTATTATCTAGAATTAAAGTAATATAAAAAATGAATTACTCTAAAAGCAGATAAAATTAATGAAATCACACAAAAAAAAAGTAAATATAAAAGAAAATTGATAAAAATTAATGAACTTATCAAAACTATAATTGATTTAAAAATTTTAAAATGTTGATAAAGATACGTGGAATTGTTGAAAATTTAGTAAAAATTATGATTTTAAATTGAAATAATTAAAAAATTAAAAAAGAACAACATTTTCTTTATTTTATTGAAATAGAAAGGATTAAAGTATTAGTTTTTATAAAATAAAACAAGTACAATATTTAGTATTTATAAAACAGATGGAATAAAATGTTTTATTTGTTAAGATACTAACAGAAAATTTAACGGAAATACTAAAATATTGACGGATTTAAAACTGATGGATGTAAAAATTCAATTTCAAATAAGAGGGAGGAGAGTATAAATTAGATCAAACCTAATGAAGGAATATATAATTTGCTCTAAATTTTTTATATTATAGAAAAAATAAAAGAACCAAAAAAATAAAACATAAAAATCATAAATATTAGCAAATTATTACCTAAAAATGTAAATTTTTAGTTAAAATTATAGGTAAGGTGAATTACTTTTTTTTTGCCCTTATATCGCTTGTAAATACCCCATAAGGTCACAATATGTTAGTTGTTAGTGTAATTTTTGAAAACTATTATTGTGAGCTACCACTATAAAGTGAGATCTCACATACCTAGCTGTGGGGGAGAGGAACTACATTATTTAGTTATAAAATTTTGTTAATTTTGATACTTTTTTTTAATTATTTGAATTTCTTTTGAGACCTATTTCATCAAAACAAGTTAACATTCAAATATTTATTTATATTTGTTGGTGTAATTTTTGTTAGACCGGGTTTGAGCGTTTTAGGAGAGACTAATTCTCCAAATGAATTTTGACTTCTTCAGATGGGTTTGGATTCCCAAATGCCTTTACCACAATTTGTTTGAGTTCGAATGAGCTTGTAAATTATAATTAATGATAAACAGTAAAGTATTTTGCTGGAGGCAATGATAATTTTGCTAGAGGTAATGATAAATAAGTTGGAGAAATAAAAATTATATTTAAGTAACAGTAAATACAAAATTGCTATAAGAAACTATAAAACTGCTAAAAAGCTAAAGAAATAGCAGTTGAAAATTGCAAATGATTGTTGATCGATTGATTAGCTGGTTGATAAATTGTTTGTTTGATGATTGTCGATTTGCTGATTGATTGTCTGTATTTTTTAATTGTTGTTGCTTGCCTTACTTTTATAATTCTCCACCTTCTTACAGAAGTCCAAATTTTTCTTTAATCTTTCAATAATTATCTTTATTAATTTCTATAACTTGTGTCCTTTGGTGCTACCTCTATTAACTCATCAGTCCAACGCTACTCTCTCTAGTTTTCTATGGAACTTTCTTCAGCCAACATAGTAAATTCTTCACCAAGTAAATACAATTGGGCTGGGCTCAATAAAATGGGCTCATTTTGGGCCTAAAAATTAATATTGGGTATAAACAATGCCCCTCGCATATAATTAGCTTGGGCTAAGCCCAATCCAAATTTATATGTAATAAATGGCTTGACTTTTCTTCCTTCTTCCATTTTCTTTTTCTTTTCCCTCTCTTCCTCCTTCACTCGTCGAACCCAAGCCGACCACCACTATCACGCCCGACGTCGCTGTCGTTCCTCTCACCGCTCAATGTTACCAACCTACTGCCACTACCATGAAGAGGACTGCCGACATTGCTGGAGAAGAGGCTGCCACCGCTCACGCCTCTACTGATGCTGCTACACTTTCCAAAGTCGGCATCATCAAGCCTACAGCTGCTGGCCTTCATTCTACTATATAAGGAGAAACCGCCGTCGCCAGCTCCTTTCCTCCATTGGTCACCGTTGCTTTCGTGGAGAGGACCGCCACTGGAGCTGTCTTTGCTGGTGGCGCAGTCGAGGAGAGGCTATTGGTAGTTTTCTCTACTTCATTATGGTTTGCATTATTTTCGGATTCCTCCAGCCCTTTTTGCATCCATAAGCCTGCACTCAGAACCTACAGCAAAAGGAAATGTCAATCAAGTAAAATTTTTACACCCTCTGTATGTGGAGGAATTAGAATTGCGATGAACATTGTTGTGCATTATGCTGTGAATGTTTTGTGGATGAATTGTGCTTCTGCAGGTTAATTGTCAAACTATATGCTTAGAAATATAGGGGAGATGTTGCCCAATTTTTATTTTGCATAGATGCATATTTCTCCGTGTAATTTGATGATAATTTGCTTCAATTTACAAGATACATACTATTTCCTCCTACTGCATTCAGACCTCAATTGTATATTTTTATAAAATTTAATCATGAATTTAATTATTTTAGCAATTAATCGCCAAAATAATTATTTTGATAAATTTTAGCCTAATTAAAAGAAATTAACCTAATAATAGCCAAAATTTCACAGCAAATTATTTTTAAAGCCAATTTTTTACAATTTTCTCGATAGACTGGCTTCCTAAAATTTATTCCTCATCATCATCGTTATCTAATCATTAATGCATTACCCCCTAGGAAGATATTAATTTCCATTATTTAGTATATTTTTGCCAAATATGTACCTTAACTTCACAAAACTCTAGAGGTAATAAGCACTTTAAAGCATCTTATCTGTTTTAGCCCATTACCTCCTTATTTCTCCTACAAATATTGTATGATTTATTATTTTATATTTTTCACACTTTCTGGACCCTGTGCTCAATTTTGTGCTTTTTCTTCAAGAATTTTCTTAGGAAAATTTGATGAAATAGCTTTCTTATATTATTCTGACTCTATTACCTCCACACTTCCCCTAGCAAATTTTGCCAAATCAAACTACTTTTGTATTTTTGCATCTTTAGCATAAGTGCCTAGGGAAAATGCCTCCTAGCTTCCATAAACCTTGGGGAAATGGCCCTTATATGTTTCATTTCATCAATTCATCACTAGTTCATCAAAAATTTAAGCCAAATATAACTTTTAGCTCATTTCAGCCAACAAATCCTTGATTCTCCCAATGATAACTTCTCCTTATTAAAACAAGTTATTTTTATATCCTGCAACATGGTTCTTTTTTTCCGTGTTCATAATGGTAATGTTCTCACCATTTTCTCTTCAATTTTATCAGGCAAAATGTCTCAAGCTCCTGATACTTCATTCACTCCTCCCTCAGATCTATTACCCCCTACCTTGGATCCATTACCTCCTTCTTTTTCTTCTCATTAAACTTCTTGTGCAACTCCTCAGGTATGTACTTCCATTTCTCTCTATTCTTTACTTGTGCATTTCCATACCTTTAGCTTACACTTATTTGTTATGTTGTTATATAGGATGTTGACTCTTGGTCCTCCATTGATGATGTGTAGATTATGCTGGATCCTAGAGACTCCTTTAAAGGTTCCCCTTATAGCTTCTTCGACTTCAAATGATGCTTTAAGGCCAAAGATTCATTGAGGACTATCCTTATCATAGAGATAGGTACCCTCTAGAAGACCCAAAGATCCATAGTTCTTTTAGCTCTTATCACTTTAGAGCAGCCTTTCAAATTAGCTGCCATCACTGCTTTGAAGAACCATATTATTTTGAGCTTTTCTCGCCTGGAGGAGTCTAATGCAACTCATTTGACAGCTTATAGCCATCTTAATCTTTTCCACCAGGAGAAAGATACCTTCTTTGCTGAGCAACTCAATGTGAAGTAAATCAAGGAAGAAGAAGCAGAAGGCAAAGCAGCCTTCCTCCAAGTAGCCTCCAAATACCAAAATGTAGCCTAGAAAGCTCAGTCTATTAAGAGATCTCTAGAAAGTAAGAAGGAAGCAGTCAGAGAATGGCTGAGCCAGGAGGAAGAGGCTATGATCACTAGGCAGAAGTGTCTAGATATTTGGGAGGACCTCAGGGGCTTTGACTTTAACTATCTCTAACTTGTTTACAGACTTTTATGCTGTTATGATGCATGTGATATTATCTAGCACTTTATACCTTTGATATTGATCATTTTAGATAATGTGACGTACATATTTTTACGGATGAATTTTATATTATGTCTATCACAGAGCTTATTTTTGCTTCAGTTCATCTCTACTGAGTATATTTTTATCTGTATCACTGTACACAACATATTTTGCACCATAACCATTTATTTTCATTATCAAACAATAATTTTCAGTAAAAATGCTACCAAAATTTTATAAAATTATTGTTCACTTGTAAACTAACAAACTTCAAACAAAATAAACAATAACACACTAAAATTTAGCAAAACTAAATTTTATTTATATACACTGGCTATCAAGCCAGCCAACTTTCACATCCAAAAAGTAAAATTTTGCCACCTTATATACTAAGTGGCAAACTTCTAACTTGAGGCCAGTTACCCTTTTTCTTTATTTTCCTTTTATTTGCCACATAGTGGGAAATATTTCAGCACCACCTCCCTTGCTTAGCATTTTAGTACAGTCCTATGCAACATAACTATTCTTTGAACCTCCTGTTATGCCTTTTGCCCTCCGAGTATTTAAAATTTCACTAATATATTCCTCAGCCTCCTGCATCATGAGGTCCTCTTTTTTTAGCCTAAATTTGGTTTTAGCCTCAAGTTGGACCTCCTTTTCATTTTATCTCCTTTCAGGCTGAGGAAATTTTTGATGCTCTACCCTATGCCACTACTTGTTAGGTAGAACAGATGGGGGCACCATAAATCTTGGTTGCTTCCTGTTAAATTTCGGTGGTAGCTTCTTGCCATCCCTCCTAGGCTTAGGTTTGTAGTTGTTTCTCAATATAACTGGTGTAAAAGGCTTTTTCTCTGGTGCTGAGAGCCTCCTATAAAGCACTGATCTTCAGTAGCTTATGAACCTGTTAGAATTCATATTGGAAGGTTGAACCACCTTCTCTTTTTCTCTGATTTTGTTATTCAAATCCACATTTATAGGATCAATTAATACCACTAGAGCCTCATTTTCTGCTTTTATGTTTGCTTCCATCTTTGGATGTTGAGGAGAAGGTACATAGTCATCCTTCCCTTGGGGAATTTGTATAGGACCCTGATGAAATGACATTTAGCCATGAGGAATCTGCACTTGGCCATCAGAAATTACTATTTCATCATGTATAATGTTGTCCCCCAAGCCTTGCACCTGATTTTGAGAATTTGGTGGTTAGCCTTGAGGAACTTGTAAATTGCCTTAGTGAAATGTTATCTGACCTTTGTATTTACCTTTGTTGATCGTTGCCCCCGGGTCCTTTTCTTATTCAACACCCTCATATTTATGAATTCTAAACTCAGAACTTGGATTTTCTTTGTTACCACCAAGAACCAGATTTCCATCATTAGGCTTAACAGGATATGAATGTCTGGATTCTTTATAAGGTTGAACCATCACCTTTGGAGACACTTTAGGACTCCCTTGCCTCAAATGCTTCAGATAGGCTTCATTCATCTTGGTAAATGAAGTTACTATCTTTTATGAACTCTGGTTAATAGCACGGAAATAATTTTGAAAAATATTGTTCATCTATGCTATCAAATCTCAGACCTGCTTCATTTCTTCTAACAAGATGGTTTGGACATCAGTGCTCTCAATAGTAGTTGCAATAGTATTAGAATTTTAGCTTGAATAGCAAAAAGCTGGTGCCTCGGTCCAAGTTTGATCCTGAGGCACCCAACCTCCATAAGCTTGTTGCATTTGAGTACTTGTTTACAGGCATCTTGGTTGGATTACTAACCTAGAAAGTTTGTTCTCCATTTTCAAAGCTGAACATTTCATTGGAATGGGTCCCACCGAGTGTGCCAAAAGATTATTGGTATAATTTTTATTAGACCGGGTTTGAGCGTGCTAAGGGAGACTAATTTTCCAAATGAATTCAGACTTTTTCAGACGGGTGTGGGTTTTCAAATGCCTTTACCATAATTTATTTAAGTTCCAATGAGCTTATAAATTGTAATTAATGATAAACAGTAAAGTCTTTTGCTAGAGGTAATGATAAATAAGCTAGAGAAATGAAAATTGTATTTAAGCAACAGTAAGTACAAAATTGCTAAAGGAAAGTGTAAAACTGCTAAAAAGCTAAAGAAACAGCTATTAAAAATTGCAAATGATTGTCGATCGGTTGATTAGTTGGTTGATTGATTGATTGATTGTTTGATGATTGTTGATTTGCTGATTGATTGTTTGTGTTTTTTAATTGTTGCTGCTTGCCTTCCTTTTATAACTCTCCACAAGTCCAAATTTTTCTTTAATCTTTCAATAATTACCTTCATTAATTTCTATAACCTGCATCCTTTGGTGCTACCTCCATCAGCTCATTAGTCCAACGTTACTCTCTCTAGTTCCCTCTGAAACTTTCTTCAGCCAACATAGTAAATTCTTCACCAAGTAAATACTATTGGGCTCATTTTGGGCCTAAAATTTAATATTGGGTATAAACAATATTGTATATTTAATATCTAAATTAACTTGTAAATATATGACTTATTTTCAAATAAATTTAGTTTTTAGAATATAAATAAATTTTTTGGAAAAATCAAATATATTAATATTATATCATAAAAAGAGAAATAAATATTATATATTCATATGGACAAGTTTGATAATTATATGAACATATATTTATTTTTTTTACATAAAACAAAATTCTTTATAAAAAGTAAGAAAAACTATTAGTTCTATTCTCAACTTTAGTCCAATTATCAATTAAATTCTAATTTAAAAGTTATTTCAATTTTCTCCTTTAACTTTTTGAATTGTATCAATTTTATCCAATTTTATTTGAAAAATCTAATTATATTTTTAAAAATTATATTTAGATCCCTATAAAATAAATTTTATAGTTATTCAAATTTTTTTAAGAAAAAATAAAATTTTAAAAATATTCTCAAGTTTTCATCTTACTATTGTCTAAAAAAAATTTAAAACTTATTTTAAAATTTTTACATATCAATGAAAATAATAAGAAAAAATAGAAAAATTATAACTTGTGAATCAATTTATATATACGAATACTAAAAAATATAAAATATAAATTAAGTGGGTAAATTGCCCCAATGGTCACTTAACTTTGACCTTCGTTTCAAATTGGTTTCTTAATTTTGATTTTTATCTTTTCAGTTAATTAACGTTTATTTCTGTTTCAAATTGGTATCTTCACTATAGTTTAAGTCCTTCAAATTTTATATAAAAATTCTTTAGTCCTCCAGACATTTAATTTTTCAATTTAATCTAAAATTCAAAGAATTTAGAAATTCACTTTCTCTTAGACTCTAATACCACTCATATACTTCGTTAACTACAAATAATATAATTTTTTCTTTTTAATTTTGAAATTTTTTTATTTATTCTTTTTTGAAACAAAATATTTTTGATGATCTAATTTTTTTCTTTTGATAAAATTTAGAAATAATTTTTTTTTCTTCTAAAAT
>CATIWO010098322.1:0-13204 GCA_949673435.1 Macaranga tanarius | reverse complement strand
TCAAGGTTTATTTTTAGTATATTTAAAGCTGATTTTAAATTATTGAAGTGTGAAATAATTTTATTATATATTTGGGTTATTTATATAATTATTTATATTTAACCATGATTTTAATTATAAAGGTTTAAAATAAATTTTATAACTTATTATTGTGTGATGTGATTTTGTTTATTCTTTTAGGCTTACGCTAGATGTGGAGGTTTAGTCTTCCATATCTCACGTGCCGGTCATGTGCTCATTTTGGGTCATGACAAAAGTGCTATCAGAGCAATGGTTCATGTCTTAGGACCTAAAGTGTTGTTCTAGAGGTTACTGCGGAAAAATTAGGATTCCTTTTCGTCATTGTATGTCATCCTTACTTCTAGTTCTGCGTGTCTTTTTAAATTATGCTTAGATGTCTATATGTCTTTTATCATAATGAATAGGAGAGCTCAATTCCTTGCTAGGATTGAGCAAGAGGCATATGATAAGGCCTCAATACCTGATGAGGCACTTGCCCCTGATGCTGCAGTAGGGAGGCGTGGTAGGCGCAGAGCCTGAAGGGCTAGACAAGCAGCAGAGGTTGAGCCAAAGGTGCCACATGTTGATATTGATGTGCAAGCTTTTCATGAGATGTATGCAAGATAATAGTCCCGCCATTAGATATTTTATATTAATGATGCAACTAATGAGGCGCCTTTTGAGGATAAAACCGTGAAGACCGTTGTCTGGGGCCGGTGCCAAAGCGGACAATACCTCGTGGGCCGAGTGATCTTGGGCCATTACAATAATCCTTTCACATTAATGGTATTTAGACATATTTATAGCAACCTAGTAATAATAAAACAAAGAAAACTATAAAAGGAGGCAAGCAAATAACAAAAATGTTTTATTTTGCCATCATAGGATCATGGAATGCCATTCTAACCCACGATGCAATTTTTATGCAAAAATCATAATTTTGTGATATAAAAATGTAAACATGATATAAAATTAATAAAAATATAATTCATATACAAAAACTATAAGTTTTATGCCAAGATGCAATTTTTCGTGTGAAACTAAATTGAAATGCATAAAAGTGAAGTAAAAAAGATATTTTTACATGCGGAAAAAAGAAAAAAATGTGAACTTTAATGAAAAGGTACAAACTTTATTGCAAAGGTTCAATTTTTTTTATGAAAATGCAATAAAAATGTGAACTTTGATATACAAGTAAAAGCTTTGATGCAAAAATGTGATTCTATTATAAAAATGCAATAATAATGTAAACTTTAAAATGATCAATAATCAAAATGCGATCTTTCAATTACAAATAGATAAAAATGCAATTTTCAAAGCCAAAATAAAAAAAATACAACTTTAGACATTAAAAATGCAATTTTAAAGAGATAATCTAAAAATATGATTTTTAGGTTAAAATGAAGGCAAAATATCAATTTTAATGCATAAAATGGTGGTTTTGCGTCGAAAAAAACTCGATTTCACACAAAATACAACAACAAATACAAACTTTTCCAAAATGATATTGAATTTATTCCAAAAATTCAGTGAGATAGTAGAAATAACATAATATAAATTTTATGGCAGTAGCACAAAAATCGCATCTAGAACTAAAAAATGCAAAAAATGCAAATAGAACACAATTAGCAAATCAAACAAAAAATAAAGTAAGTAGGGGAGCCAGACTTCAACTTCATGAAATCACAATAATTCTCACAAGTTTGCTGGCTATATTTTAGGATTTTTAAGGAAGCAGAATTATGAGTAGAAGAAGAAGAAATGCAGAAGTAAAAATTAAATGTGCAGAATGCAACAGTTTTAGTACGCACAATGTATCTTTAGGCTAAGCTTATTTTTCTTGAAAGTGGGAATAAGAAGAACTTCCAAAAGGTCTAGACAAGATATCCTCACCCCTTTAGTGAAAAATGATGTGCAAATGTAGAGCTAATTACCTATTAAAGTGTGCTTTAGTTGTGGAGTGGTCGGGTTTAGTAAAGTAGGTCTAAAATCCTTAAGAAAGTGGAGACATAATAGGTGAATAATGTTTTTGGTTCTCCTCGAGATGCACTATAGGTATAAACTAGTCCCAAAAATGTTATGTGGGTTCAGTTTTGAGTGTCAAAAATGGCAGAGTCTTCCCAGATTTTTTGAAAATCCCCCCTTTAACTAAAAAATGAGGGTGTTTATAGAAGAAATTGATGCAACACCTTAATCTACATGTGTCGGTCGTGTTATATGCACACGAATCGAGGATAAAAGGATCACATATGTATATCATGATATGCATAAGTGGATTATCGATTCACGCACATGGATCATATGATCCATGTATGTGGATCATGATTCATATGTGTGGGTCACATAATCCAAGTATGTGGATTATCGATTCATGTGCATGAGTTGATGATCCATGTCATAAGACATGTGTCAGGCATTCTAGTATGACTTTCAAGGGGTATTCTGGTGTTTTTAAGCTTCAGAATATCGACTAGAATATCTTGGGCTATTTAGGTTAGATTTAGCACACTCAAAGGCGCTTTAACGTATATTAACTTTTTATTTCTTTTTTAATATAATTTTCATCACTGGACCTTTTTGGAGGACTGTCAAAATTTGAGCATCAATAGTTACCTCCTGCTTCACATGTGCTGATTAAGCGTGCTCATAAGAGGCTCAACTTGTATTAGTACTTGTAATGCAAGAGAAAATTGAAATATATGGGGTTAGAATACTTACCTGCACTTTTCTGTTAGTAAGGTACTACTGCTGTAAATTGAATTATTGGTCATCATGTAGCTGCTGTGAACATTAGGCAGTGAAGTTATCATTTTGAGATATCATGTAGCTGCTGTGAGCATCAGGTGAGAGTGTTGTAAAGCCATTCTATGGGCTTCAAGTGAGGGTATTGTATAGCTACTGTGTGGGCTTCAAGTGAAGGTGATGTATAACTACTGTATGGGCTTCAAGTGACGGTATTGTATAGCCACTGTGTAGAGTTCAAGCGAGGGTGTTGTATAGCCTCTGTGTGGGCTTTAAGTAAAGGTGCTGTATAGCCATTGTGGGGGCTTCGAGTGGTGGTGCTATATAGCCATTGTGTGGGCTTTTAGCAAGGGTGTTATTTAGCCATTGTGGGCTTCAAGCGAGGGTGTTGTATAGCCACTGTGTGGGCTTCAAGCAAGGGTGTTGTATAGCCACTATGTTGGCTTCAAGCGAGGGTGTTCTATAGCCGTTGTATGGGCTTCAAATGAGGGTGCTGTATAGCCACTGTGTGGGCTTTAAGCGAGGTGTTGTATAGCCACTGTGTGGGCTTCAAGCGAGGGTGCTGTATAGCCATTGTGTGGGCTTTAAGTAAGGGTGCTGTATAGCCGCTGTATGGGCTTCAAGTGAGGGTGTTGTAGAGCCACTATGTAAGCTTCAAGTGAGGGTGCTGTACAACTGCTGTGTGAACTTCAAGTGAGGGTGATGTATAGCCATTGTGTGAGTTTTAAGCAAAAAGTCATCCAAGGTATCGTATAGCCGTTGTGTGGCCATCAGACAAAAAGTCATCCAAGGTACTATATAGCTGTTGTGTAGGCATCAGGAAAAAAGTCATCCAGGGTGCCATATAGCCACTGTGTGGGCATCAGGTGAATGCAAATGTATGATGCAACTTCAGGGGTTATACAAAGTGAATGTTCATTTGGAATGCATACAAGAATGATAGTGATGCATGACAGGGTTCACACAAGAATGGTCTTAACAAAATTAAGAATAAAGTAGGCGCATGATAGTGATATGTGATAAAGCATATGATATACAGTCAAGAACATGAGAATGCAAATGGAAGATGCATTGATGCAAGAATTGTCCTCAAACATGGACGTGAATGATGATTTTATATATGTTTGTGTGATATGGGTTTGTAACACTTATCTTTACTTCATCACTGAAGGTGTTTCGTATATTATTTTCATCTGTGTTGATCATTTCTTTTCCTTTTCTAGCTTTGTTTCTTATGATTTTTTATATGTTGGCAGCAGTACGTTTGTTCATCTTTTGAATCCTTTTTAATCAATTGCTAGCTAGAGCTCTACAAATATATACACGTATGCATATAAAGGCTACACATGACAGTTAATTATTAATATTTATGAAGATTTTTCTAAGACTAGATGAAATTATGCATTGAATATGTTATTAATTATATGCAATTAAAAAATCATCGCACCTTAATCCTTGGTAGTTCTCAAACGAGCTTAATGCAGCTTATCCATATCAAGAATCGCACATATTTGTAAGTTTAGACTACTTCAACCATCTTGATCTTAATTTAATATGAATTTTATAATCTTGGAAACACAATTAAAAACTCAAGACTAAGAATGTATTCATTTACCAAGTAGAGAGTAGACTTCTTACATGAATTTATGAAAAATTCACAAAACATAACTCATGAATAATAAAACAAATAAGATAAATTATGGCCATCAATGAGTTTTTTAGTAGAGACATGATATATAACTATTATTTTTTTCCTTCTTTTAGCAGGAACTTTTCCCTCTTTGGCATCCCTTGCATTTCTCGTATTACTTAGCGTGGATACTGCCAAAAGGTCCTTTAGGATACTCATACTCATTTTTTAGCATTGAAGTAATTGAAAGCTTTGAATTTTTAGTTCCTTACTGTGTTTTATTTTTTTCATTTTTTTTTCTTTCAAGCAAGAATTCTCCTTTTTAGTATCCTTCACCTTTTATGTGTTACTCAGTATGGATACCACCAAAGAGTCCTTTAGGACACTCATACTTGTTTAAGCATTGGAGTGGTTAGGACATAGTTAAGCTATCATGTACTCTCTCAAGAATAGTTATGATCACTATGATTTATTTTACTTATAATTACAATTCATAGGCCTTATCTTATAAGTTTTCTATCATTCAGGTGAGAGGTAAGCATTAAGTTGATTAAAGCTCCAAAATCCTTGATCAAAAGTTGTCAATTATGCTTGAAAGATTATAAAATAAACATTAAAAGAAGAACATACCAATTGGAATTAGTAAACTAGATTCCAATATTTACGACTCATGATATTGGTAAGTTTGTAAGAACATAAAAGTAGGAATAATCAATGCAACACATATTCTTAATACATAAAAACAAGCACACGATTACACAATTGAACACATGTATTTATTTATGGCATGACAACCAAATGAAAAATGTGGATGTAACCCTTAAGTGTGAAACCAACAACCTAAATGTAACACCAACCAATATAGACACTAAAAAGAAACATAAATATACAAGGAAAATAGTAGAATTAGTACTCCCCTAGTGTAAAGGTGAGATAGATGGTGATGGTCCACACGAACTTATAAGGTCTTTCAACTTCTATTCAGACTCCCTTTAATGTCTAAGGTTGTAAATGGGATCCACATGTATTACATAGCACACAAAATGGGGCTTTGAGTGTTGAAACATGATAAATTGGGTGTTTAAATCACCTAAGTACATGTAAGCATCAAGAGGATAACTGGATTATACTGTATAGCCTCCAGGGCATCAGGCAATATCATATAGTCTTTGGGACATCAGGTGAATGCTATATAGTCTTTAGAACATAAAAAAAAAAGTATTTTCGTATAGTCTCTAGGACATCAGGTGATGTCGTATAGTCTTTAGGATATCAGGAAAAATTAAGATAGTGTCATAGAGGTAAATGTTGTATAGTCTCTGAGACCTCAAGTGAATTTGAGATAGTGCCATAAATGTAAATGATGTATAATCTTTGGGACTTTAAGCAAAGGGAATTGTGATAATGTCATATAGATGAATGTTGTATAGTCCCTAGGACTTCAAGCGAATTGAGAAAATGCCATGAGGTAAATGTTATATAGTCTTTGGGACTTTAAGTGAATTTGTGATAGCGCCGTGAGGTGAATGGTGTATAGCCTTTGGGACTTCATGTAAAGGGAATTATGATAATACCATATAGGAAAATGCTATATAGTCTCTAGGACTTCAAGTGAATTGAGAAAATGTTAAGAGGCAATTGTTATATAGTCTCTTGGACTTCAAGCGATTTGTGATAGCGCTGAGAGGCGAATGTTGTATAGTCTTTGGGACTTTAAGTGAAATTATGATAACACTGAGAGGCGAATATTGTATAGTCTTTGGGACTTCATATGAAATTATGATAGTGTCGTATAGTCTTTGGGACATCAAGCGAATTGAGATAATACCGAGATGCGAATGATGTATAATCTTTAGGAATTTAAGAAAAATTATGATAACGCCGAGAGGCGAATACTGTATAGTCTATGGGACTTCAAACAAAATTATGATAGTGTCATATAGTCTCTGGGACATCAAGAAAATTGAGATAATACCGAGAGGCGAATGCTATATAGTCTCTAGGACTTCAAGTAAAATTATGATAATAAAAAGAAGTGAATATTATATAGTCTCTAGGACTTCAAGCAAAATTGTAATAGTACCGTATAATTCATAGGACATCAGGCGAATTGAGATAACACCGAGAGGCGAATGTTGTATAGTCTCTAGGACTTCAAGCAAAAGGAATTATGATAATACCGTATAGGCAAATTCTGTATAGTTTCTGGGACTTAAAGCAAAATAAATTATGATAATGTTGTATAGGAAAATGTTGGATAGTCTATGGGACTTTAAGCAAAATAAATTGTGATAATGTTGTATAGGCAAATGTTGAATAGTCTATGGGACTTCAAGAAAATTGAGAAAACATTAAGAGGTGAATGTTGGATAGTCTCTAAGACTTTAAGTGAATTGAGATAACACCAACAAGTGAATGGGGTATCGTCTTTAGGACTTCAAGCAAAGGGAATTGTGATAATGCCGTATAGGCAGATGATGTATAATCTCTAAGACTTTAAGCGAATTGAGATAATGCTAAGAGGTAAATGTGATAGCATCATTATAGCCTTATAGGCATCAGGCAAAGTGTGGGCATGTGTGCTTACTTAGCATGAGTATGTGAACCTTTTGGGGACCAGTGTCTTGGAGCTTCTAGCATTTGCCCCCTCCTTTAGTGTTTGTTTTTACTTCCTTTTGAAAGGTGTTTCAGATGTTTGAGGTGCTATTGACTATTTGAGATTTTCATACTATGAGTAATTGCACATTTGGGTGTCGATTTTCTTTTTATTTTATATTTTATGGAAGGCTTTCAGGATTTTGGTGCCATGTAGTATATGATAGATTAGGTAATTTATTGGATGATGGTCTATTATCGGAATAGGATGACTTTTGTTAGAGATTGGTTTAGGTTTGGTTGGAGAAGAATGACCCCCTTTTTTATATTTCGGCTAGGTTAGAAAAGAATAGTCTTTATTAGAGGTAGATTTGGGTCTTTAGGTGGCATTAGATTCTTAATTAACTTTTAGGAAATATGAATGGTATTATCTAGTGATCATAGAGGATGTTTATTAGGTGGCTTGAAGGTTTTTAACTTGAAAGTTTTCAACTCGAAGGTTTCCAGTTTATACCATTTTAAGGCTATCTAGTATGTGAGGCTTAATGTACCTTAAAGAACATTCCCCGAAGCTACATTGTATTTGGAAAGTTTAGCATTCTAGCATGTTGAGGGCTTCCAGCTTTATGCACTTATTCATCTATTATCAGGGGTATCTGCAATCACTTATTTTTTCCTTGAGATTGTACATGTAAATGTGTGTATGCGTGTAATACTATAGTTATGTCTTATTGTTGTGCTTTTTATACAAATGCTTATATGTGTGGAATACTGATAATTAAGTTTAATGAGGAGGTGGTAATTATTGATTTACCATTGAGGGGTATACAAGGATGTTTATGTATGTGATGCAAATGGTTATACAATAAGGTAAAAGGAGAAAATTTCTTTGAGGTGTATATATAGATGTCTTTATGCATGCAATATGAATGATTGTGTTATACGATGAAGAGAGAAGATTGCTTGTGCATGCACGTATATATGGAATGCTAATGATTATTTTTCAAGATCAAGGGAAAGATCACTTATTTCTTTGAAGTACATGAGTAAATGCACGTATATATGAAAGGCAAATGATTATGCTACATGATGAGGAGGTTACATTTTTCTTAATTCTAAAGCTTATTACACAAGTGCACATATACAAGGAATGCTAATGATCATGTTATTTGCTAAGGGAAAGGACTATTTGCTTCCTCTATGGTATGCATGCATGCATGAAATGCTCATGATCATATTGTATAATAAGGAGAGAAGGCTACCTTTTTAAAGCATATGTGTAAATGAATGTATACACGTAATATAAGTGATTATGCTACAAGAAGAATAGAAAGCTCACTTACAAATGATTGTATTATGTGGTGAGGAATATTGTTTGCTCTTTAAAGATATATGTACATGTACACATGTAATATGAATGATTATGTTGAGATTAATTGTAGATGCATGTGCACATAGAGTATTAATAGTGTTTGCTTCAGGGTGAAAGCAGAAATTGCTTTATTATTTTGAGGTATATAATCAGATGCATGTATGGATGGAAAGTCGATAATTATATTGCATAAAGAAAATTGAATTATTTTTTGGGACATACGCATTATTCTTCGGGGCATATATGTAAGTGTATGCAACACAAACAACTATGCTTGTAGGATGAAGAGGGAAGATTGTTTTCTTTTTTGAGGCTGATAGATGCATGTATGTATGCATGCAATGCCAATAATTATGCCATTTAGCAGAGGGGAGAATTGCTCTTTTAAGGGTATGTATGTATGCATGAAATGTTGGTGATTATATCATGATATAAAGGGGAAGATTGTTTTGTCGAGAACATAGGAGCACAAATGATCATGATGCAATATAAGAAAAGGAGAAGGGTACTTTTCCAAGGCATGAAATGTATTTATGAATGCAATGTGAATATTTTATGATGTATAGTATGGGGGAATATCATGTGATTTTTTGTTAGAGCATACATGTTGAAGCATGTATGAATGTAATGTGAATGGTCATACTATGTGTGGGGTGAGAATGATTATGATGTATGGTGAAAATGTTTAGACATACGTGTCAGCACTTGTTATACATGTAATGTTAATGAATATGCTGCTCGATGAGGGAGAAGATCGTTTACTATCCTAAGGTAGATAACTTTATATATGAATGTGATACGAATGATTATACTTTATGAGGACATGGTGATTGTTTATCTTCTTAAGGCATGTCCATGTATAGATATGATGCGAGTGGTTATGCAATAAAATGATGGAAAAGATTACTTATTTTTCTAAGGCATGTATGTATGAATGATTAGTGTAAAGTGAAGAAGGTGGATTACTTGCTCTTATTTAAGGTGTATATATGGATGTATGTATACATGAAACACTAATGAATGTGTTATTTGTTGAAGTAAGAAGGTTTATGTCTTCTTCAAGGCAAATGTGCATATAACTGTGATGTCGATGATCATAATGTATGCTAAAGAAGAATGTTTCTTATTTCTTAAAGAATGCATATGTGCATAGATGGTAATAACCGTGTTGTATGATGGAGGGGAAGGCTATTATTCTAAAGGATATACATAAATGTATATATACAATGCGGGAGATTATGCTTTATGAGGACGAGGTGGTTACTCGCTTTCTCTAGACGTGTGCATGAATATATGCATGCATATAATGGCTGTGATGCAAGATGAGGGTGGAATTTCATTTATCTATTTTCATTGAAGGCGTACAAGTAATGTGTGCATGCATAGACAAGCAATAGTGCTGAAAAAAGCATTTGCTTATCTTTTAGAGATATAAATACATGTGAGATAGATGCACATGCATAATGCAAATGGGTATACCATGTGATAAAAATGAGTGTCAAGCCTTAAATGGTCTTTGGTTATTTAAGGATAAAGGTAAGTTGCCATACAATGAGAGAGACTAATTTAAAAAGTCGAGTCAAGTGTAGTACCCTCAAGGTACCACATACACATGTCCACAATATAATACCAACACGTGGCATAAGAAAATTTTTTATATTCGATATGTACATACATATACTTAAAAGTATACTGATAACTTTATTTCATGACGTCTAGATGCTATGCCATGTTTTAATGAGGATGAAAGTGTCAATACCAGGCTTGCCTCTGACTCACCTGAGCTTTAGAACTAACAGCCACCTTAACTCAATCTATCTACGTCCTGAAAAATATAATTGCAAAGGAATGAGCTTGCGAATCAATAAACATTATCAATATAATAATCCATCTAACACTTCTAAAAAACTAATTAATAGAAATTGAATAAAATAATTAAAATGTAGACTACACGGCCGTATATCTCCCCGTGTACTCTGCAGGATAAAATTCACCATCGACACATGGCCGTGTTTCAACTCATGTACTTTACTACCTAAAATTGCAAATATATACACGACCAAGGATATGCCCGTGTATCTCAATCGTATCTTGACACATGGCCTGAGATACACCCATGTCTTCAACTTGATAATTCATTCAAATACATTCTAACTACTCTATATCCATTTAACAATTCAATGGTATCAACAACAAACTAACACACACATATGGGTGTGTACAAATGAACATCATCACATAACTAACTCATTCTCATACATTAAATCAATATTTACTATTTATACATATACACAATGCAATAATACATGTTTATTCTTACCATATCAAGTGGCTTGTATAATTCAACATATACGATATCATTCACAATTCACCACATCACATTCTCATTTCAATATTCTCACAAACAACATATCAACATATCATCCTTCCCACAATATCTGGCATACACCAACAAACATAGTCATATAGCTATAGTTATAAGAGAATCAGTATTCAAAAGCATTATATTAATAATTACTTACACTCAACACTTTCCATATTCCCAATTATACTCCCGTTTATAATTTCACATCCCACATCATTTAATATTGTTAATATGGTATTATTTTATATTTCAGATGGTCGATAGTCACAAAGCCAATCGACATCCCATTTCTTATAGTCGATGGTCACAAAGCCAATCGACATCACATTTCTCATAATCAATGGTCACAAAGCCAATCAATATCATATTTCTCATAATCGATGGTCATAAAACTAATCGATATCACATTTCTCATAATCGATGGTGACAAAGCCAATCGATATCACATTTCTCATAATCGATGGTCACAAAGCCAATTGATATCATATTTCTCATAATCGATGGTCACAAAGCCAATCGATATCACATTTCTCATAATCGATGGTCACAAAGCCAATTGATATCACATTTCTTATAATCGATGGTCACAAAGCCAATCGATATCACATTTCTCATAATCGATGGTCACAAAGCTAATCACTATTATATTTCATATTTTCGATGGTCACAAAGCCAACCGACATCATCGCATCCACATTTACTCACAATATAGCGTCATTATACTCAATGGATCAAACTCAAGTTCATAATACAACCACATATATAACCATAATTCAATACCATCACATATATCAGCTTCACTTTAGTATGCCAATTTTAAGCACATGTAACATACCATAATATTATCACATTACCAAATATAACTCAATATTCTTAATTCATCCATCATACTCATCTTCTCATTCTCAATCACCCACAAGTGATAACAATTATAATTCATACATTTCATTCGTTATCAATATGGATTTATAACAAGTATTCAATTAACAATGTTACCTATCTTTGTATCTTATTCATTATATTTATACTACTTACCTTAAGTGCTCCTTCAAAAGCAAAGCTTCTCCTAGTGATTGGTATCTCCTCTATCTTTGTCAATGCCAATTGATGCTTCTAAGGATTAAAGAATTCTAATGCCTCCTAATTACTAGCTTGAACAAGATCAAAACTCTCCAAAACTCAATCAAAAACTCACTCTTCTTCTTTTCTCATATTCTCTACACTTTTCTATACCCACACACATATATACACACACACACAGTCACCCAATCATAAGCCTCCATTTGCCTTCCCCTAAAGTCTCTTATAATAAATGCTTATTTATCACTTAACCACCATTATAATAATAACAATAATAAATCTCTTAATAAATATCATCAAATATCACCACCATATCTCCTTAGCCCCTTAATGAAATGTAATTAAGTCACAATAGCCCATAACTTTTTATTGTGACAATTAACTCCAAACTTTTTTTATAATTTAGTCCCTCTCTACAACTTATATACATTCCCAAACTTAAATGTAGTACACTATTTAATATGCATAAAATGCAACATATACATCATAAATATGTATGCTAAAAAGGCGGGTGTTACATTTCTCCCCCCTTAAGAAAATTTCATCTCCGAAATTAACTACTCACCACATAACCATACTTCTTGAACTTAATCCTTCTTTATCCTTACTGCCTAAGCTTCTCACAATATCTTTCGATTTCTACATTATACGTTCCCATTATTCAACTCGAATCTCTGTCCAATATACCAAATGATAATACTTCATACCATTTTTCATTTTATAACATGATATGCCCAAATGTATACAATAACATAAATATAATGTTCATCATTATTCCTTACCATCTCCTCCTTGATACCGGTGACAGGCACAATTTTTCTATAGAGCTTGACACTCTGCTTTCACATAACAACTTCTTCTATGATTCTTTTCATTATTAGCCAGTAATTGAAAAACTTAAAACCCCACTGTTGTTCCAATTTGACACTTTCTGATAAAAATATACTTTAACCTCTTGATATTCTTTAACATGAACAATAATTCCTTATATAATTATAGTCTTCAGACCTTCAATGGTTACATCATATTAGCTAATTTGGAATCATAAGATAAGATAAGATATTCGCTTTATGATATCATAATTTCATCACTATCCCATATAGTGGTCACACACACATTTTCTGTTCCTGGTCCTAAAACCTTAACATATTTCATTAAATTTTCATCGCCAATCAATAATCTATACTATATATAAAAGTATGAATAAAGAAAAAATATTTTTGGACGAAAAAGGACATCAATATTTTATATAATGACATAACTAACATTATGATCTATTTGATCTATTTGAATTTAAATTAAATCTTTTTTAAACAATTATATTAACATTATGATATATTAGATCTATTTGAATTTAAAACAAATCTTTTTTAAACAATTAGATTATCTAAAATTTTGATTTAATCTTGATTTTTAACAA
>CATIWO010098299.1:0-23402 GCA_949673435.1 Macaranga tanarius | reverse complement strand
AAATCTCAACCTTTTAATTAATATTAATCCACTTAATTGTCTCTCAACTAATTAAGCAATTAATAGGTTGTTGCCACTTCCTACAGAACATATCTCTCGATCAAGCTCTATAGTGTCAATTCAATCTTAGGTTGGCCAGGCTCAAAATGACATTAAGCACAATAATAACCAATGAATTAAAACTAACAACCTAACAATAATCACAATAAGCACATGGTCAATTCAGAATAAGAACCCTAAAAAGGAATCTAGCCACTCATATTAAAAAGAAAGAAAAGAGATGAAGAAATGAAGAAAATAATTCCAATCATGATGAATAATAAGAAAAGTTAACAAGAAAACTCCCTTCACCAAGGTATAGAGAAAGCTTGTTCTTCAGTCTTCAAAACCAATCCTATTCTAATATGAGTAAAAACAAAAACAAGAACTAAGAACAAGAACAAAAAAAAAACTAGAACTAGAACTAAAACTAGGAACAACCTAAGAATAGGAACAACCCTTAAATGAAAATAAAATAGTCCTATTTATAGACCCAAAGACTTAGTAAGAAAGGTAGTCTAACCCCTTTCAAACTCTATCTAATAAAAAACTAATAGATAAGTCCCTATCTATCTAAACTTCAGCTGAAAATTATCATTTCGTTGGCTGCTACATAAGTCAGGCAAGGATGCGCAAGAAAATAGCATGGGTGAACAAGAGACAACTTGTTGCTGATCTTTGTGCAGTGCACGGCTGTGCTCGATTTTGGCACGGTCGTGCCACTCTGTAACATGGCATAAATAAGTCTCAGGCATGGCCATGCAAAAAATAAGAACAACCATGCTCATCCCCAATGTAGATAGGTCTTTATCTTGAGTCTTTAGCCTATCCAACCTTCAAGGATTGATCCAATCTTCATCCCAATGCATCCTACAAAACAAAATATAAAAGAAATTATCTAAAGAAAACTAAATCCTACTAATTAAGACAAAATAATAAAACAACAAAATTAACTAAATTAACTAAAAAACTAACTAACAATGCAACTACTAAGCCTAAGATGCAATAAAATATAATACTTAAAATAAGTATTTTTTATACTCATCAACTCTCAAGAAGAAACTACATGGGAGTGAGAAGAAGACATGAGACATAGATACCCAGGACTTGTATAGTGGAGATATATATACTTGTACAAATTTTGAGGATAAAATTTCTTGTAGTAGGGGAGAATTGTAATATCTGTGTCCTTGAACCAGATTATTTTGGATTAATAATAATTAAGAAATATTTATTTATATTAGATAAATATTAAATGGGAGTTAATTGTCATTATTTTGAATGGATGATTAAGAAATTGATTATCTTGTATAAAGGTGATATTAAATAGAGGTTGATTATATGGTACTAAATTGAAGTTGTTAAGAGTTAATATATTATTGTTGTGAGAATTTCTAAGAATATAAGTATAAGAAATAGAGTTTTGATTATATTAAATGGAAAGCTTAGAAGGATGAAATTGAAAGAGAAAATTTGGTGTCAATGAAACAAATGAAAACAAAAGAAATTAAACGGAAAGAAAGGAAAAGAAAAGAGACCAAAGTGGAGAAAAAGAAGAGAAGTGGTTAGATTGCTACAGGGAGAAGTATGGTTGGAAGAGATAAAGAGGAAGAAGAAGATGGCAGATGGCAGATAAGAAAAAGAGAAAAAGAAAGAAGAGGAAACAAGTGGTCTGAAGCTAAGGAAAATTTTAGATTTCAGAAGGAGAAGAAACACTAGGAAATCTGTTGGAGAAATATGTGAGTGGCATTTTAATTTAAAGTTTTGTTTCAAATTTATATTTGATTTGAAATTGGGTTTGAATATGAGAAATTAGAGTTTAAATGCTAGATTTCGACGAAATTGTGAAGTATATGTTGCATATATGATTAGGAACATTGTTTGCTTCATTTATGAACTTTGAATGTGGTAAAAATTGGATTTTTAGTTGATTGTTGCTGCTGCTGTCGAACCAGAGGGTGCAAAGGTGATGCCTCTTCATTGGGACGACGCTTTACCACCTCTAATGTGATGCTTTTGCATCGGTAAGTCGATGCTCTTGCTCCAGAAGGGCGACGTCTTCTCGACTTTGGAAAGGCGCCACGCCTTTGATTAGTGGCGATGCCTTTATAGCTACTGTTGGTGCCTCTGCACCGCAAGGGTGACGCCCTTGTGTAGAGGAGGCACCTCTGTACCTAAAATTTTACTCGAGTTCGACTGTTTTGATTCTAATTGAAGCATAATCGTAAACTGAACAATAGAATAATATTCCAGAATATTTGAAATGTTAGAAAATGAGTTCAATCTTTAAAATTTGATAATTTTTTATAAGATCATACCAAATGACTAAAAGATACTTGAATACCATGTATTATGGAGTCTCAGACATATAAACTAAATTATTGCGAATGATTGCTAACGAACATCAAACTGGCAGAGTTATGCCTTTGCAAAGAACGTGAATAATGCTTAAGTTTTACAATGATTAATACATAAATAATTGAGAATGAGAATGTATATATATGTGAGTATATATATATGTATATGTATATGTATATGGGATGAATTGGGAAAGATGAGCTGGCCACTCGATTGGTAACTGTCTTTGGAACAACACAGGGATTCAGAGGTGCCTTTAAGACGAATCCTTATAGTTTATATGTATGAATATGATGATATTGAAAATGAATATGTGATTTGGCTAGTGTAAGCCATGGAAAGAAAGTTGAGATGATGTGAGAGAGAGTTATTGTACATTGTTGTTCCTTCAGAGAAGGGTTGAGAATTTTCTATTATGAAATAATGATATAAAATTATTGATTGTGAATAATATGAATAATCATAATACTGAGTATGAAAATGAATGAAACTCTCAACTCTAATAGCAATTGATATGGGAATTCATAACAAACCAAAGTATGAAATCTTATTGTGATAACTAACAAATTTATGAGATTTTTTCATATTAATTATAAGTGTGGAATAAAGTCTTTTAGCATTTGAATCATGAACTTTTGGGAATTTTGTGGAATCTTTGTATTTTTGTAAAAGTGAGCTTCTAGACCCTAAATTGTTGGGAATTGTTAATGGTAAACCTTTAAAAGAAGTTAAGGATTTATTTTAATAATTTAAATGCCTCGAGATTTATTTTGGAAAAAGAATTTTATATTCTTGATTATCTTTGGACTTGTATTATTATTGAAAAGGTTTAATTATTTCTCATGTAATGGGAATCTTTGCCAAATGCTTTTGTGAAAGGGAGATTTATTCTTAAAAAAGTTCATTTTGATGATACTGTATGTTTGTGAGTATTTATCAGTTTTTAAATGATTACTGCGTTTTGGAATTAAGCACGTTTTGGATAATGCTTTGATTTTTAGATATACTAGCTGCTCATTGGGTAATTTTTTTTCGAATTACTCACCACTATTTTTAAATATTTTTCACTGATTAGTTATAGTCTAGCATATCAGTATAGCTGTGTAGTGGGCTACCATGGTTTATGAGGTCACTCCAGTGGAAACATTAGTGCGGTATATTGTTTGCCATGATTTAGATGCAGAGTTAGTATTTAAGATCACCGTAGTGCCCATTGGAGCTGATGCACGTGTTTCATCCATGTGAGAAGAGCTTGAGGATAGTGTCTGTACTATATTCCGCATTTACTATGCTACCTCGCTGGATGTCCAGGTCACCCTCACTTGGGTGTGATGCAGTCTTATGGATGTATCATTTTTGGCTTTTTGCTTTCTGCCATTTCCACACCCTACTGTGCGTGTCACTAGAATTATTTTTGAGCCATAGGGGTAGTTAGTTATGTTGAGGGGTTTGGGCCTGGATATGTGCTGCTGCTACTATCATCACCACCACCATCTTTTGCTGGCCAGAGATCCGAGACTGTTGAGAGATAGATGCTAGTACAATTGATATTAGACACTGCTGTATTAATTGTTTAAGCATCTAGTACTCTGATTGTATGTATTCTGATGATGTATATATTATGATATAATGGATGGTTAGCACAATGGTGCTTTATATTATATATATGATATTTGATATGTTGTTAAGTTATCCTCTTACCATCTTGAATTATTAATGCATGGATATGGGATAAATTGTCGTTGAATGGCATAGAAAATGTAAGAATGCCTCAATATAAGTGATATCATTTATCTATCTGGTTTAAGATAATTTTATTAGCAAGTGTTATATTATTTATAAAATGAATGGTGATATTTTGATAAAGAAAAAGAAAGGATGTTGAATAAAAAGGTATTGATGTGAATTTATAATTTTACCCTCTAGATATATGGGTATATGATTATATCTATCAAGAATATTATTGATGAAAAAAATAATAAATAAATATGAAGAAACAATTGATTAAGTAACGTTATCAAGTTATGCCTAATTGGTGTTTCATTAGTAGAGTTAATATATATATATTGAGGTTCAAATTTGTACAGGTATTTCGTATTACATTAAGTGTATGTATTATAACCTTAGTAGCTCATTTATGTGTATTAAGAGTAATATGGTGTATTAGTGATTAATGAAAGGATTAGGCGTGACAATTCACTTACAACAATTTGCTCCAACTCATGACTAAATATAACAAAATTCATATATAACTAGAGTACTTTATATATAAGACAAGTAGAACTGAAATACAAAGGAAACTACTGTAGCATCCTCAAATACAAGCCTACACGTGGCCACCATATAAATAATACATGTGGCATAAGTAAATTTTCTCAAATATATAATGAATATATCAAGGCTTATACAATGTACACGGCTTATTGATGTACCCAATATTATACATTCATACTAAGCATACACAATGCTATTACACATACCAAATGCCATATGCTATATGAGGATGGAATTATCGACACCAAGCTTGCCTCTAACCTATCTGAGCCCTCTAACGTACACCTCAAGCTCTATTTATTATATCCTGAAAAAAAAACACAATTTGCAAAGAAATGAGGTTACAACTCAATAAGCATGAAAAGCCCTAGAGGGGGGAATAAGGTTGATGGTAGATTTTTATGAATTAAAAAGGAAGGCTATGAACCAAATAAGAACAAGAACAATCACACAAAGAACACAATGATTTAAGGAGTTCGAATTCTCAATAATCCTACGTCTCCACTTAACTTATCCCTAAGTTAGGATTTTCAATCACCCACACCAATCTTATTACTAAGATTGTGTACAATAATGTATTTTGAGGCTCAACACTAACCTTACATAACAATGTATTTTTCTTGGCTCAACACAAACCAATCTTCAAGAGTTTTCAAGGCTCACTCCAAAACCTTCATAGTCAAAGTGTTTTTACAATGGATAAACACTTAACCAACAAGAGATAGCACCTCACTACCCACTTCTTTAATCCTTAAAGAATGAGTAGAAGGAAGGATTTCCTATCTCTAATCACACAACCTAACTCTATCAAGAGTTAAAAAAATACTAAGTATGAATTACAAGGAAATGTTTAATAATGTTCAATTGCATCAACCAACAACCTTTAATAAGTTTTTGGCATCAATATATATAGAGGAAACTAAAAACTAGTTGTTAGAGACTCTAGAAGTTGTGCCTAACATATCCCTTAAAAAGTGCTTCAAAAGGTGATTTTCGGGTTGACAGATGCGTCCTCACGGTCATGATTGAGTGCTCACGACTGCGACCATCAAAAAACTAGCCGTTGGAGTCAAATTTGCCCATTGTACTATACAGGTGCGTGCTTTTGGCCCAAGTTGCGACCATGAGCGCACAATTTATGGTCACGACCTGCATGCTTGCAACCATGAGCATGCAACCGTGAGCGCCCTAGATTTTTCGCTCTGTTTGCTCGCTTGCTCAATTCAAATGCCCGATGTTCCTCACGGTTTGGACACTGTTCACTCGCGACCGTAAGCACCTAAGACACTTCAAAAACTTTAATTTTTGATCCATATGAATTAGGTTTCAATTGGGATCAATCATGTGAAGTTTTAGAAGACTTGTTTAAGCTCTAACCATCAATGCAAACTGTCTTTAATATTGGAGTTCATGAGGCACATTAGCTTGAATACTTGCTGCATATTGTCTATGAACATGAGCATTACCTAACTAATATACACACTTAAACAAATATATTAGATGCACAAAATTGATTGCTAAAGTCAAAACAATAGTTGATTCTACCTTGATCATGCACAAGGTCAACAATCTCCCCCTTTGGGACTTTGACAATTAATTTTTGAATGATAAATAAAAATCACTAAGTGTATGTATATGCTTTTGTTTTCTCCCCCATTGTCAATAAATTTACTTGTATCATTCAAATTTCTCCCCCATTGACAAAGGGAAAAAGGGAGGAAAAGATACAAATTCAAAAAGGATCAAGGGTATGTATTGAGCATAAAAGTTTATAATACACTCCCCCTTAATCATACATGAGGGTTCTTGATGAACTCTCCCTCAATATGTGAATTATAAACCAAAGATAAACAACGGATATACTAAAGATAAACATGATAAACGGAAAATGAACCAAAAATAAAGCAAAAGGAAATTATATGCACTTACCATGTCTTTCATTAAAGTCATTCAAAAGTTTGTGCACATTTCAAAAGGCTTCTCCCCCATTTAAAAATACTTTAAAATATTTTCTCCCTTTTGAAAAAAAAATTTCTCCCCCTAAATATATGTGCACCACTTCTTATACCACTTGTTGATAAAGTGAAAAAAAAATATAAGTAATACCAATCAAAATAAATAAGCAAGCTTGATACCAATTGTTAAATGACTACTAATGGTATAGCAAGCAAGTAAAGGTGCAAGTAGTAAAAAATTAAGGAATAGATAAAGATGCCAGTATAAAAACAATGGGAGGATGGCATGCAAAAATATATCTCACAACAATAATATATATATATATATATATATATCATTTCTTGCCATATTAAATGGCTTGCACAATTCACATAGTAACATAATTCACTTGTAAGTATGAGAATCAACATATATATACATTATATCAATAATTACTTACCACAAGCTTTCATCTCCTTCTAAAAGAAAAGCTCCTCCTATTGAGTAGGATCTCCATTATCCCTTTCAACTCTTACACATAATTATATATCAATTTCATAAAGTAAATATTACAATTCACTCAAACTCTTTAAGTGCAACTTAATGCTTAAAGTTCAATATAGCCTAAAGATGCACGGCCATTAAATTTCTACTGAAGCTAGGGTTATAAGTCCACTATAAATTTCAATTGGAATTACTCAAATCAGACATGTATAGAATTAATTATGGATTTTTGAACCAAATTGGGTATAACAGGGCCATCAGCATGAGCAATAAAATGTTAAACCCTATTAGACCCTCTTACCTACAGATTCAGATCGAGCTCAAAATATAAAAATTATAGAGGACTCTTTAAAGTTTCCATAGCATCTAACCATTCTCAAATCAGAGCTCTATAGCCTAAGTTATAACAAAAAAACTAGGATTGAAAAATAGGGAAAATAAAACTCAAATTTACAACATCCAAAACTCAACTTCAATCAAATAAAAACATAAGTAGAGATTACCAATTGATGCTCAAATTGATATAAGACCTCCTAAAGCTTCTCAATCCTCTTATTAGATAACTTCAATAATATCAAAATCTCCTTAAAAATCTCTTAAGAATTTATTTTCTTCTCTTCTCAATTTCTCTACAATCTCTATTCAACCAAACACGCATATATACTCACATATATACCCACCAATCAAAAACTACCATTTGTCCCCTAAAGTCCCTTTCTCCATTAATGTATAATTATAACATATATTAATAATAAAGAATAACAATAAACCTTTAGATAATTATCAACAAACATCACCATAATATCTATCCTCCTCCTTAATGAAATGAGATTATTACCTACTAACCCATAACTTTCTATTGTGATAATTTAATCCCAACTTTTTGTACAATTGGGTCCCTCTTTATAATTCATACATACTCCCACACTTATATAAGTCCACTATCTATTATGTGCAATATACAATATATGAGGACAGAATAGGTATTCTAAAAGGCAGGTGTTACATTTCTCCCCTCCTTAAAGAAAATTTTGTTCCCGAAATTTTCTTTATCACCATCTTTTAGAAAAAGATATGGGTATTTCTGCTTCATTATCTCTTCCACTTCCTATGTCACTTTTTTAGGGGAATGATAACTCCACTTCACTTTTACGATTGGAATCTTTGTATTGGTTATTCCACATACATCAATCCTTCATAAATTTGTATTTTAGGCTCTTGTATCATGTGACTAGGATTCGATTCATACCGTTTCATCATAGACACATAGAATACATCATGAATATAAGACAATTACCTTAACAAAGCTAATTTATATGCCAATAGTCCACCTTCTCTATAATTTCATATTGTCCCATGTATCTCGGACTCAATTTTTCCTTTCCTTTTAAATTTTAAAATTCCCTTTCTAGCCTTCTCAAAACTATGCAAACTTTTTCACACTCAAATGAGGCTCAAAGCAACTCAGAGACACTTTAAAGATATACTTAACATTATCAATTCATTCACAATTGTATGGTACTCAATCAATCATAAGTTTCAAACTTTTATATTCATCCTTCCACAACTCTTTCATACGATAAATCTCATTCACAAACATAAGCTCAAAGTATATCTATATCACTACATCATTTAATATTCGTATAGTCACCCTTTATGATACATTTAGTATTCATAATCAACTCACATATAGAGGATTATATATATAGCCAAATATGTGCATTTACACTTCATCGTCTCTAACACCTACAATCATCAATTTCATACTAGACGAGTATGAATATAATCAATAAGCAATTGAGTACACATCACATAAATTTCAAATCTCAATACTTTATTTAATGTTTGCATTCATCTTAACAATAAGGATAGCATCTCATAATAATTCACATAAATGCAAGAATTCATACTTTCACATCTCATTCTCATTATTTGGTATCCGGCCGGAACCATTCTCATATAATTCCTCACAATAGTTTCACCATCATATGTATGGTACCACACAATATAGCACAACACAATCACACATTATCATATTCTTAAACATTATTCACAATAGATATTGCTTCACCATAATCAACAAATCCACAATCACAATACAATCATTTCATACCAATTCTCATCAAAATAGAATAATATCACTCACCACACTATCCATAACATAACCAATCACACATCTCACTATATGTATATATAATCATCCACTTATTTTCTTAGTAACCAATTCATTCAAATCTCTTTTATTTAAATATATCTTCATACCAATCTCATACATATAAACATTAATATTCCAAAGTAACACCAAAATCGCTATCCTTCCATTGTCAATAAAATAAATTATAATCTAACCCCTTTTAACATATATAATGATTCATATTACTTGCTTAATTATCTAAGTAAGCACACATGTACTATTAAATTCATAACATATAAAAGAAACTAATATATACATCATATTAGTAAGTACTTACTAAAATACTTTCCATTAATCAAACAAGTCCTTACTTTATAATAATAAATAATTAGTCTTCATTAAAATATAGTTCAATAATTCATAATCAATACATAATTGCTCCTTATCATCTTTTTTCTATATAAACGGAATTAATGCTTCTATAGTATACTATTCAATTCATCAATTTATCCTTTTTTATCTCTTTCAGCTTTCATGATACTATTCTCTATAAAGTAATCAATACTGATGCGTTCCCGGTATAATTTAATTCCAAATATGTCTTTCAATACTTAAATAATTTCAATAATTTATTTGAAAGACATTAGAAAATTCTGCAATTATAAATTCACCCATTCTTCTCGAATTAATCTTCATTAAATCTTCAACATCCATTAAATAGACTTCTTACCTATTTCAAATCACATATGATGTAATCATAATTGAAATCAACAAACATGTACAGTTTCTTCTTCACCCACTATTTCTATTTTTCTCTGCTCCCAAACAGGTATAAATATCTCCTTATATAATAAGTTATAATTTCATGATAGTTTCATACCCAATTTATTCTCAAAATAACACAAATCCTTCTTTCCACTCCATAACTATTAAGTTAACACATGATTCATATAAGTTATTAGTTCTAAGCAAAATTCTTATCATCATATCACAACATCTCAGCAAGCATAGAGACACATATATCATGTCTAATCAATTCATTTGTACCAACTTATATAAATAGCCATGCGAATTAAAAAAATTAAAATCTATCATTACCAGTGCATCTTAATAATTATAATAAAGGTACTCGTATTTTCAATCGATGCTGTAGGATCTTCTCGCTACATGATCATATAGACCCGTTCTTGAATTTGAAATTGTTCATCAGGTTTAACTTGTGTCGAAGTATCAATTCTCTTTTTCTTATTTTCTGGACTGCCATCCCATCATTTCCTTAATTGATTAATTAAATGATTGCATAATATCTCTTTAACATCATCCTAATTAGAATCCATACCTTTATAAAATGATTCTTCACTAATTTGGATTGAATTCAGTAGATGTACTTATAGTTTTTTGCTTCTTAGATTCTAAAGCTTTTCCTTCTTTAATAACTTCTTCAGCATGCAATGCAATCTTTACAGAGTCTTTGTACATTTTAAGTGCCATTCTTTCTTTAATCTTCAAATTCAACCCTTCTTGACATCCTTTCTGCTTCCCTTCATCAATAACCACTTCTTCTGAAATAGACTTTGATAATTCCACATACGGTTTCTCATACTCGGCTACGGATAATTTATTTTATTTCAACTTTAGAAATCCAATCTTCTTTCTGTTCACATAATCATCAAAAATGTACTTCTCTGTAAATGCCCTCAGAAAATTGATCCAAGTTAACGTTACTCCAGAAATCGTCTTCCACCAGTTTAGAGCGTCTTGCTCACATAATGACACAACATAGCTAATTCTATTTTCATCCTCACATTTAATTTGTTCAAAAATTTCTTTCACATTCTGTAACCATTCCTCTGCTATGATGGTATCACCAGTACCCGTGAAAACCTTTGCACTTTGCTCTTTTATCTTCTCATAATTTTCATCAACAGTGCTATTCACTTGCCCTTGATTCATAACTTTCACCTTTTATCAATTCACTAATAGACAAGAACATGCATCTTATGGAGAGATTATAAGTAGAAATTTATTCAAGCTCATATAAAGCATGCATATATATTTGTCTATAATTTGACTCTGATAACTCATTTGGCCGATGGGTTGAGCTTGGTATCCTTCCATTTTGACATATGCAACGCATATCAACTATATGTCATCTATGACTTATGTATGATATGCCATTAATGCAATATGTTCTCATGTCCTGAGAGAATCTAATCTCCACTTTGATACCACTTAATGTAGCATCCTCAAATACAAGCCTACACGTGGCTACCATATAAATAATACACATTGCATAAGCAAATTTTCTCAAATATATAATGAATATATCAAGGCTTGTACAATGTACACAGCTTACTGATGTACCAAACATTGCACATTCATACTAAGTATACACAATACTATTACAGATACCAAATGCCATATGTTATATGAGGATGGGATTGTTGACATCAAGCTTAACTCTGACCCACCTGAGCCCTCTAACAACGCACACCTCAAGCTCTATTTATTATATCCTGAAAAAAAACACAATTTGCAAAGGAATGAGCTTGTAACTCAATAAGCAATTATTAATGTAATCATACGTATAATACTTCTTAAGAACTAATTAAGGAAATGTATAAAATTTGATACACAACAAGCTAAGAAAACTTTTCTGCAAACATGTTGCACACAGCCGTGCCTGAGTTTGATTCTCTTCTATGAGCACACACGACCGTGCCAAAAGGGCATATGGCCATGCCTAAATTTGAATTTTCTTTTCATTAAATACACATGACCGTGCCAAAAAGACACACGATCATGCCTGAATCCGAAATTTTCTTTCCATTGAATACACATGGCCGTGCCTGAAGTCCTGAATCCAAATCCTTACATATGCACAACCATGTATTGAAAGCTGTGTCCAAAAATATGTGCAACATCCAAAACACCAAAAAAGATATCCAAACACAAAAACTAAATTGTAGATATAACATATACAATAAATCACAATATTCCAAGTAATCCACAACCATTTCACAATATATTATCCTTTCAATAGTAAAACTCATATTTACTTAACATAAACCAAATGTATACTAAAAGTATACCAAACATGTACCAAGAGTATATGCAAGGTATACACAATTCATCTAGATCATTTCTTCACTATATTACATTCACAATTCACATTTCATACTACTCCAATTCAAATATCATTAACAAACACAAATGTAAGAACTCATAACACATTCACCATTCGGTATCCTCATCACACACCCACATATACATTTATGTGTGTGTGTATATATATATATATATATATAAACATACTTGCCATCATTACTTCATACTCTCACATTCATAACATTTCATTTAATCTTGTCGATGGACACTTAGCCAATCGACTTAATTATTAGTATAGATGTGCCCTAGGGCCATTACTGTATATAGACATTGTATATTTATCCCTTTGGCAATAAAATATTCATTTAAATCAAAGTATTTATTTATTTGAGTATTTACCCTTAGTATTATATTGAATGAGTTTATTATCAAGAGTTGATAATATGAGTGACAAACTCATTTGGTACATATACTATAAATGTTCATAGTCATTGGATTAATATATGGGTACTATTAATCCCTAAACTATCACCTCTATCTATTTTCCTTGATCGGTATGTGATATCAATAGTGGGAGGTAGTGAGTCTCATGATACTTGATATGAGATATCAGAATAGACATGTGGATACTCATGTGATGGGTGGATCGAATATGTGACATAAGATTTGTGATTGCATGGATATTCACTTTAGTCAACAATCACAATCTTGAACATAATGGGGTAGTCGTGATATCTATGTTAGGGGTCACTCACGACTTATAGGAACTAAATGTGATTAATTGGGATTTTCACATTCAGTATGGAAAGGTGTTTTCATGATATTAAGTGTTAATATTATTCCCATTACCATTTAGACTTGAACCTAGTAAGTCACACACATAAAGGTTGCGCTTGGGAAGACTAATATTAATTTGATTATTAATTAAAGAGTTTAATTAATTAATTAAATTAATTGAATTGGATTTGAGCGTATGCGGGGATCTAATATATCCCGAAATCTAAATTCAAAGATTGGGACATAATAACAATTGAATAAATATTAATTTGGACTTAATTTAATATGTGATATTAAGTTCAAGGACTAAATTAACATATGCCTTCTAATGGTTTTCAATATGGGCCCATGAGATGGACCTAGTATAATTATGAATTTGAGCTTGGTCTTTATTTAAAGAGTTTAAATAAGCCCATATGTTCAATATGGCCCATGAGATGGACCTAGCTTATTGACATTATGGACTTATGCTTGGGCTTTATTTAAAGAGTTTAAATAAGCCTACATGTTCAATATGGCCCATGAGATGGACCTAGCTCATTTATAAATAGACTTGTACATGAGCTTCATTTAAAAGAGTTTTAAATGAGCCCATTTGTTGGATAGGTACGTGTGGGCCTTCTAAGTGTATAGAGAATCCCATGAGCCCATAGCCTTAGCCCACATCCATTAAGAGTTAATGGATATCAAGGCTAAGGTTATCCAAGTTTCCAAACACCTCCCACTCACCATAAAGCCAAGCTATACATATAGCTTGAGTGTGAGACACTCAAGCTATAGCATTGCATGTGACTTGAGTGTGAGACACTCAAGTTGTAACTAATAAAATAATATTGGCTTTATTTAAGTTAGTGGAGAATGTAGAGACAACTCTCTCACTCCTTATGCATGTCACTTGAGTGTGAGATACTCAACACATAAACTATTATCAAATTAGTTATTGATATAGTTAGTGGAGTTTGTAGAGAGAAAAAAAAAGTGATAACTTCATTTGCACAAATTAGAGAGCAATTTTTGATATCAAGCAAAAGAGAGAAAGGGATTGAGAGAGTCTTCTTCCTTCTTCTTCTTCAAGTGTAGAGATATCAAACAATACACAAGTGTTGTGTGCTTTCTACTTCTAGTCCATCATCCATTGAAGGCTTTGTCCTATACATCCTTGCTTGGTGAAAGTTCTTGCATGCACCTTGGGTCCAAGAAAGAGGGGCATATGACTTGAGCATCACCATCCTTGGAAGTCTTCCTTGCCAACCCCGTGTGTATCAAGCTAGAGGCTTCACATTTGGGGAGCTCGGAGCTTGTAGATCAACACCAACCAAAGCTTGTTAAGAGTGCTACCAACTAGGGAGTTATGTAAGTGTTACTAAATCTCTTAGTTGCTAGGTCTTATTTTTGGAAGCATGACTTGGATGATTTGTTGATGCCATGTTAACCTTGATGCATGTTTAGCTATGTAAGAGTGCATGTGATATGATCTATGGGCTTAGAAGTGTATCGGGTTTGATGCAAATGTTGCATGCAATGAAAAATTTTAAATTCCACATTTTTTATTTTTACACTATCACACTTTCCTTCATTAATATCAACATTTCACGTTGTCGACGGTCACATAACCAATCAATATACTCAATATGTCACATTGTCGACGGTCACTTAGTCAATCGACATATATATATTTCACATAGTCGATGGTCATAAAGCCAATCAACTTAATCACATTTCACATAGTCGATGGTCACAAAGCCAATCGACATAATCACATTTCTCATAGTCGATGGTCATAAAGCTAATCGATATAATCACATTTCTTATAGTCGATGGTCACAAAGCCAATCAATATAATTATATTTCTTATAGTCGATGGTCACAAAGCTACTGGACATAATGACATTTCTCATATCCACATTTCCTCATAAGTATAACATCGTTTATATCCAATAAACCAACCTCAAGTTCATAATATATACCACTTACAACCACAATTCCAATACCATCACATTTTATGTTTACCATGTTAAGTCGTATACCTCACAATAAATACATCAAACTCATTTATATCCTCACATCAATCAATATCCACATATATAAATATACCATTCACATTTCAACATTATATTCATTTCACACCATTTTCAATGAACATAGTGATTCACCATTCACCATTCTCAACACAATATATTTCCATCAACCATCTAATCTCAATTCAATATTCTCACAATAATATATATATATCATTTCTTGCCATATTAAATGGCTTGCACAATTCACATAGTAACATAATTCACATGTAAGTAGGAGAATCAACATATATATATACATTATATCAATAATTACTTACCACAAGCTTTCATCTCCTTTTATAAGAAAAGCTCCTCCTATTGAGTAGGGTCTCCTTTATCCCTTTCAACTCCTACACATAATTATATATCAATTTCATAAAGTAAACATTGCAACTAACTCAAACTCTCTAAGTGCAACTTAATTCTTAAAGTTCAATATAGCTTAAAGATGCACACACAAATCTAATGACCATAAAATTTCTATTGAAGCTAGGGTTATGAGTTTACTATCAATTTCAATTATAATTACATAAATTAGACATGTATAGAATTAATTATGGATTTTTAAAGCAAATTGGGTAGAACAAGGCCAACAATATAAGCAATAAAATGTTGAACCCTATTAGACTCTTTTACGCATAGATTCAGATCGAGCTCAAAACATAAAAATTATAGAGGACTCTCTGAAGTTTCCATAACATCTAACCATACTCAAATCGGAGCTCTACAACCCAAGTTATAATAAAAACACTAGGATTGAAAAGCAGGAAAAACAGAACTCAAATTGGCAATATCCAAAACTCAACTTCAATCAAACAAAAACACTAGTAGAGCTTACCAATTGATGCTCAAATTGATATAAGACCTCCTAAAACTTCTCAATCCTCTTGTTAGATAACTTCAACAAGATCAAAATCTCCCCAAAAATCTCTCAAGAAATCATTTTCTTCTCTTCTCAATTTCTCTTATAATCTCTACACAACCAAACACACACATATACTGATATATATACCCACTAATCAAAAAGTACTATTTGCCCCCTAAAGTCCCTTTCTCCATTAATCTATAATTATAACATACATTAATAATAAAGAATAACAATAAACCTTTAGATAATTATCAACAAATATCACCATAATATCTATCCTCCTCCTTAATGAAATGAGATTATTATCTACTAACTTATAACTTTTTATTGTGAAAATTTAATCCCAACTTTCCTTATAATTGGGTCATTCTCTATAATTCATACATACTCCTACACTTATATAAGTCTACTATCTATTATGTGCAATATGCAATACATGAGGATAGAATATGTATTCTAAAAGGCGGGTGTTACAACTACCACTACCAATATTTTGAATAGCTAAGGTCATTACCACTACTAGTATTTTGAATAGCAGAATGCATTGAATTGAGAATGCTCCCATATGTAGTTCCATATCCACGCTCAATGGCTTGGATAAAACAAAAAGTCATTGCATCTGTGGACATTATTTTTGATAGAGTCTATTTTATAGGAATATATAAGTTATTTTGTTTGTGTTCAAGAAATGATGTTTTATAAACATTAGGCTAAACAAAAAAGTATTCCCATAATGACCAACAGAGGTTTGATTATCATCACAACCACTGAAGAAAATCACTTCTCTACCATTTGTTCCTTTCTATATGCTTGATCTTGAACGATGATCCTCCCACATATAGTGTCCGCTCCTGTTGCAAGAAGTAAGATATGATCAGGGCAAGGAAGTTGGCAGTCCAAAATTATTTCAAACAAGAAACAAATAGATGACAATTTTGAAGAAGAAAATAAAAAGTGGACTGTTATGAATATTGTGTCCGTGCTAAAAAAAATCAAACATCAATGTGTATATGCAGATGCTTATGTATATGCTAAGTTACTTACATTTATTTTACATTTATACTCACATTTGAGGAAAAACTGAATTAATTGGAAATCACATAAATAACTAAAGCCTAAAAGATTTAACTTTATATATATATATATATATATATATATTTATATAGAGTGTGTGTGGATTATATGTTAATACCTGAAATAGAAGAAAATTATATATAAGCAAGCAAAAAAAATTCAACCAGAAAATATAGACAGTTAGGCACCTCATGATATGACTTCTCCTCTCTTTATTATCATTCAATATCACCACAAACCAACAATGTTTACGTTAAAAAACTAAATTTATTTTTAGCTAAATTTCATAAATATTATATATCGAATACAGTGGCCGCCTCACCCTTACCTCCCTTAAAAATTACAACATATATATACACACACACACACACACACACATAGCCTATCATTGTACTGATCACCATGCAAATATCTTTATTACACAATTCGCACATTATTACTAGCAACCCTCTATATACAAAGTTAACAAGAGACTTAAAGGATATGAAGATTACAAAGTTTTGATGATCACAATAAATTCTTTCAATAACTCTCTTAACCTCATAAATATAATATTCAAGAGGTATTCATAGTGTGGAGATGAAAACTAACCATTAGGAACAATCATATTAAGATCCATCCTTCTCCTTCATTTTTTTTAGAATTGAGGGTGTGCTTACAGTCATAAGGAGGATGATCACGATTGTAACCTTCAAGAAGATAAAATTTATCCATCACAAAGGGCTCTAACTACCTGTGAGGATGCTTACGGCCATGATTAAAACTATGAGGAGTTTTGGACAAAAGCTTCACTTCAACATTTCATATGTCTTTTGCAATTGGCTTGCTCACAATTGTGATAGGCTTTCACGATTATAACTAGGATTATAAGGACTTCTGTCTTATTTAGTTTGGCATTGCCTTCATTTTTTTACATTGCCCATTGAGTATGGCTTGATCCTAACTTAAATATACACTTAAAAAAATAAATTAAAAGTTCAAAATTGATTCTTAAAGTCAAAACTAAGGTTAATTAGAGATTGATCATATAAAGAGTCAACAATCTCCCTCTTTTTGATTTTGATAAATAATTTTAAATGATAATAAAAAAAATTCATAAGTGTAAGTGTGTGAATTTATTGAGCATGCTTCCCCTCAATATATACTGAAAGATTTTAAAATTCTTCCCCTTAATATATGCTTAGATGCATATAATTTGTACATTATGCAATAATTAATTTTGTAAATTTCAGATGTTTACTTTTAAATAAGTATCAAATAATTTCCTGAACCCAAATCTTAATTGGTCTAGTTTTGTTAGACTCAAAGTAATTATTAGATAAAAGATTAAGATAAAGTTTTCTATAATAATATACATTACTAGTATGTCCTAATTTCATGCAGCAAAAGCATCTAACATTAGTAAATCCATTTCTTCTACCTATATATGCATGTCTTGCATAAGTGTGATGATTATTAATTTTTCTAGATTCATAAGGTCTAGTGTGAGCATGTAACACTTAACTATAATTATGAACCAATTTTTATGATCTAGTACTCATGTGTGAATGCCTCTGGTGGTACATGTATGCATAATAGGGTCGAGATTTATTAGCCTTAGCTTTGAAATCTTAAGCCTTAAGAGTATTAGTCCTTAAAGACTTAGCTTTGGCACTAAAATTCTTAGACTCTTTAGTTTTATAATTTTGATCTTTAAGACTCTTCCTATTTGGGATAAAAGATGAGGGTAAAGTGGCTTTTACAAATTTAAGAGGATATAATGACGAGGAGGCTCTATTTGGGTAAATAAGTCCAAACCTGAAATTTGAGGACCTTTGACAATCCAAGAGACTATCAAGGCTCTCCTTACCCTTTTAATATTTAGAAATGGAATTCTTAAGGTCTAATTTTTTTTTGAAAGTAATTCATTCTCTTTTTTAGCCTTGTCAAAATTATTTTTCAAAGAGTGTGTAACTTTCAAATCTTTACATAATTTCTCAATTGAGGAATAAATATTTAAAAATTATTGTTTCAATTTCGCAAAACTTTTATTTAGTTTTGAAAGCTCTTATTTATAAAAAAATTTTCTTCAAAAGTAATTTTTTACATTTTAGAGCCAATTTTTCTGTCATCATTAAGTTCCTCCTCATCATCATCATACTCAAGTTCAAGATCATCACAAAAGAAAATAGAAGAGAATGTTACTTCATTTTTATCTTTCATGTCCATGAACCAAAAGTTTGCTAGCTCTTGTTGCTCCTCCTCTATTTTTGATTTGAAAAAGTTATCCTAAAAAGGTTTAAAGGTTTTTCTCTTCTCTTTTACTCCCTTATATTTTGCTTGAGTTTGGGGTACTCACTTCTAATGTGATTGAATCTTTTACTCTCATAGTATGACACTTCCTTGACCTTCTTAAAATCACTCTTTTTGAATTCTCATTACTTTTCCAAGTTCTTTCTCCTCTAGAACTTATTAAATCCTCTTGTGAGAATGGCTAGCTCCTCATCATCCTCACTTGAGTCTTCAAGATATTTTTTATTACTTGAATCTTGAGAAGTTTTGAAAGCTATGTTCTTTTTCTTTCATCTTTTTCTTTTTCTTTTTCTTTTTGTCATTTCCTTTACCTTATAGTAAGCTAATAAGTAAGAAGCTTACCAATGAGGATGTCGGTTGAGAGTTACAAAAGATCATGAGCTTCTTCAATGAAGGTTACTCTTGATTTCTAATCATTTTTGGGCAATACTCTCAATAGTTTGTTGTTGACTTCCTCCTTAAAGTAGTGTTTTCTCAACTTCTTTAATATTATTAAAAGAGCAACTTCTTTAATATCTTAGTTAGTGACTCATTCGACTTCATCTTGAACAATTCATATTCATAGATATGGAGTTGCATTTTTTTGGATCTCACTTGAATGTTTTCTTTATAGTAACTCTCCAAGATCTCCCAAGTCTTCTGGGCCAATATATAATGCTGCAACTTACCTCTTTCTTCTCTTAACATTGAAGTCAAGAGAATGATCATTGCCTTTTTATTATTGTAATTTTTTCCCCTTTGATCTTTTGACCGTCTCCTTTAATTTATTGAGACTTCAACATTTTCCACTCTCTCTATAGGAGAATTCCAACTATCAAAAACTACATGCTAAAGTCTCACTGAGTCACTATTTAAGTAGATCTCCATTTTATTTCGGTGGGGATAATCACTACTATTAAATAAGGGTCTAAAAAATTAAAAATTTAAATGTTCACTTCCAATAATTTTATATTCTAATAATTAAGTACATAGAACTCAAATTGTGACACCAATTGAAAAAATCCTAGAGGGGGTGAATAGAAATTTTAAGTGATCAATAGGAAGATTAAAGAATTAAGGAGAAATTAACAGAGATAAGAGTGAAGAGAAAAATATGCAATGATTTGTAGAGGTGTGGATTCTTAATAAGGGTGTAAATGACCTGAGCTGAATTTTAGCTAGCTCAGACTTAATTTATTTATAATCAAGCCAAGCCAAACTTGAGTTGAACTTGTTATGCCACTTGGTGTTTGCAAGCTGCTCGTAAGCTTAAACGAATCTTAACAATCCTTAAATAAATTTCAAAAAATCCAAACTATAAATTAAAATTATATTATAAAAAAATTTAAAATAAATTGCATTTTAATAAATTATAATATATTTAATAAAAATTATGATTTTATTCTAATAATATATTTTTTTAATATTTTATAATAAAAATTTATATATTATTTATCTAAAATTAAATTATTAAAATTATGAGTCAACTTGTGAACTTTTATTTGCACTTGTTCATAAGCTTCATGAGTTGAACTTTGCAAAGTTTGAGCTCCGTTCGTTTATTAAAAAAAATTTTAATATACAAGCTCAAATAAGCTTTTATTGAGTCGAGCTCTGAGTATCTCAGGAGTAGCTCGACCTATTTATATCTCTAATTCTCAAAAATCCTACTTCTTTACCTAATTTATTCCTAAATTAGAATTATAAAAGCCCAGTCTATAAATTCTTTTAATATCGAACACTAATCTTTATAACAAGTGTTTCCTCATGCTCAATAATAACCTTTACAATCACCAAGAGTTTTGAACAAATTAAGGCTCACTCTTAAACCTATCAACCTAAATTTTTTCTCACAAAGCTCATACTTCAACTTAAGTTGATTTAAATCCTCACTACCCTTTTTATTAACCCAAAGAAAGTGTAAAAGAAGGATTGCCTATCAACTATCATACCCTAACTCTCACAAAAGTTGTAAAGACAAAGTTAATAAGAGAATTAAAAGATTTGAAGATTACAAAACTTTAATGATCATAATAAATTCTTTCAACAAGTCTTCCAACCTCTTATATGTGATATTCAAGAGGTATTTATAGTGTGAAAGTGAGAACTACCTATTAGGAACAACCATATTGAGATCTATCTTTCTCCTTCTTCATTTATTGATATTTTACCTTTTTACAGTTAATAAGGATGCCACGGTCGTGAGCAGAATCGTGAGGAGTTCTAAATAAAAGCTTCACTTCAATGTTTCGTGATATCTGTCATGACTTGCTTGCTCATGATCATGATAGGCTTCCTCATGGTCGTGAACAGGATTGTGAGAACTTATGTCTCCCTTAATTTGGCTTTGTCTTCACTTTTATACATTGCCTATTGACTGTTGTCTTGATCCTAATTGAAATACACATTTAAATACGTAAATTAAAAGTTCAAAATTAATTGTTAAAGTCAAAATAAAAGTTTATTAAAGATTGATCATGCAAATGGTTAGTATGTTTCTATATAATTTTATTTATAATGTACTACATCTTATATATGAATTATAATTAAATAATTATAAATTTATATGTTTATTATTAGTATAATTTACACTATGTATACTTTTATATTTATATCTATAATATGTATAAATATTATACATAAAAGTATGAATATTCATAAATTATTTGGACACAAAATGTATATAGTTTTTTTACATTGGCAAAAATAATTTTAATTTATTTAGTAAAACTTTTGAAATTGATAAAGATGGGTTTAGTTTATATTTTAAAATTTAAATTTGAATTTTCATATTTATCAATTAGATAGATTTATAATTATTAAATAACTATAAAGTCAATGTATAGATATTTTATGAAAATTTATATTTATAATGTGCTACGTGTTATATATAAATTATAATTTACAATTATAATTCATATTATTTATTATAATTAGTAGTTAATATTTTCAAACATGTAATAAATTTTAAAATTTTAGTTTAAATAAAAAATTAAAAGGTGTTACAATTAGAGAAGGAATAACTTAATTACCATCTTTAATTAGAGATGGAACAAAAGTTATCTCTAATTCTGTCTCTAGATAGTGACAGAATGTTTATTCCATCTCTAATTAGAGATGAAACAATAGTTCATCTCTAATTTTAATTCCGTCTCTGGATAGCGATGAAATATTTATTTCATCTCTAATTAGAAATGAAACAATAGTTCGCCTTTACTTTTGTCTCTAATTATAGACGGAATAATATTTTATTTTAATTAGAGGTAGGAATTTTCAGTCATCAATTAGAGGCAAAAAATTTTATCTAATCCATTTCAAATTAGCATGAGCAAAGAAATTAAGACGGAAATTAATTTCATCTCTAATTTCTATCTTTATTACATCACAAATTCTGTCATAATTTTTGTTGTAAATTTTCTCTCCAAATTCATATACAAATTTATTTCCATTGTAAATTGGGTTATTTATAAAAAAATGCATGAACTTTGGCGCTTTTGGCAATTTAATCATGAACTTTCAATTTTGATAATTTTATGCACAAACTTTTTTATTTTTGTAATTCAATGCACCGGTTGAAAATTCGGTGAAATCTTACTGACGTGGCCACCGGAAAATCTAAGTCAGTCCATGTAGACACCACATCAAAATGTATCTTTTTGATAATTTATAAAATAATACACAAACTTTGATATTTTTTACAATTTATCATGAACTATTAATTTTTTGGCAAATTGATGCATATGTGTGTGTGTGTGTATATATATATATATTAATGTATATTTTTCAATTGATACATGTAGAACGATTATATAAGCAATTTGAGTTCAAAATTAAAATTTTAATTTAAAAATTATTAATGTTGATTATTATTATTTTAATTCAATTGTTATATTCAAATTAATACTTATTTTATTATTTTGATTTAAATTATTATTTAAAAATAATTTAATTAGTTTAAATTTTTTTAATTAATGTAACATTAAATAGTAATTTTTATAGT